>JAHRHZ010000222.1:11861408-11932938 GCA_024137785.1 Ginglymostoma cirratum
CTCACTGGAGTTAGGGATTGTTTTCTTGGTTTTGGAAAGGTTTGTAGAGTCAATTAGTGATTGTCTACCAGGAAGTTGTCAATGTTTATTTGCATCTCCAAGAAACATTTGACTAGCTACCTCTCAAGAGCTTGCTTGAAAAGACTGTGGGCAGGATTTTAGGACCTCTACCCAAGTGTGGTTTTGATGAGTGGGTGGGGCTAGTAAAATATCTTGGGTGCCCAGCCCATTCTACCTACCCCTAACCTGTTCCCCACGATGCATGGGTTGAGTAAGTTGCTCACTAGGTCACTTTCCCTTTGGCTTACTGACGTCTTTAACTCCTTCAAGTAATTGACCATTAAGGCCTTCAATCCATTTTCACTGCCATAAAACTCTATGCAGGAGCAGGCAGACCAGAGTGTGAAGACAATTTTTGAAACAGCTTACTTGAACAGATGGGAAGGAATGGATGAAGGGTTTCATCAATTGTTTGGGTGGTGGTGTATCCTGTGCTGATTGTGTGCACCTCCTCCCCCCCCCACCCCCCGCTGTCCCCATCCACACAAGATGCCCTCATTTCCCAGCTTTGTTCCTTCCTGCTAACCTGTTAAAGCCTTCTGATGAAGGGTCTAGGCCCGAAACGTCAGCCTTCTTGCTCCTATGATGCTGCTTGGCCTGCTGTGTTCATCCAGCTCCACACCTTCTTATCTCGGATTCTCCAGCATCTGCAGTTCCTATTATCTCTGATGCTTTCCAAAGTGTTCAGATTCCTCTCCACTGTAAAAGATTGAGTCATGCCTGTTCCCATCCTTCCATGATCTCCTTCCCAAGGTCACCTCGTACTCTCAGGAGCAATCCTAACCTTTGATCTTTATCAGGAGGTGCTGTAATCTTGGAGATGCACTGGTCAATGGTTTTTATCAAATCATCTCCAGTGGTTGTGGTGAATCTTTAACATAGATCTTTTGACGAACAGATAGCAATAAAAATGCATGATTCCAACAACCAAAGTTAATGCTTCCTGTCAATATTTACGTAGATGGATTGTGCTACAGACAGAGCATTTGAAGCAAGTACAATTGGTTGCCTTTTTGTAATATACATACTCTGAGGCCTTTTTATAGGGTCTCTATCTCCAGGGTCATTGTTTTCCAAGAGTTATAAAAGAGCAAGCTTAGTGCTACTGATGATTATTGCTTGAGAGGTTTGAAGACACACCAATTGTCACCATGTGATAGGAAGGGCTCATCTTTTCTCAATAACTCCATTTCATTTGAGTAAAGTTGGGAAAGTAAGGACACAAAAAATTAAACAGATCTCAACATCATTGAAGATTGTCCTTGTTTCGAGGAGTTAGCGTGGCTTTTATGGCCTCTTCTTTATTTGGGCTAGGATGTATTCTTGGACTGGAGTAAATAGAACCATGAAAACGTAGAAAATAGGTACATGTGTGAGCCAATTAGCCTATTGAACCAACTCTGCCGTTCAACATAATCATAGATGATTCTACATTTCAACACTATAATGTCACTCTCTTTAAATATCCCTTGACACCTGTAGCTTCTAACAATTAATCTGTTTCTTTCTTAAATATACACAGAAACTTCAGCCCTTAGCCTTCTGTGGTAGAGAATTTCACAGGTTCACCACCCTCCGACTGAAGAAATTTCTCCTCATCTCAGCCCAAAATGGCCTTCTGCATATCATGACAACTTGAGCCCCTTGTTCTGGACTCACCAGCCAGGAGAAACATCAGCCCTGCTTCCAGAAGCAAGAACAGAAATTGCTGCAAAACCTCAGCAAGTCTGACAGCATCTGTAGAGAGAAGACATAATTAATGAATTAATGCATCCAGTGACCCTTCCACAGAACATCCATCGCTGCATCCAGTCTGTCCAGCCCCTGTCAGTATATTACATGTTTCAATGAGAACCCTTCTCATTCTTCTAAACTCAGTAACTATAGATCCAGTTGACCCAATCTCTCCACATTCGACAATCTCAGGATTCACTCTTGAGAAAAGGTGATCTGTCCCATGTTGTTATGATATTTCTGCCTATCGGACACCAGTCCATCAATGTCTGCTACTTGCGCCAATCAGTGCAGATTGAGGTCACGTTCATGCTTTGTTCTTCCATCACAACAATATCATTAGATTTACAGATCCACATGACACAATTGAAAGTATCCTCAATATAGGCCAGCAATGCTGCAGCCATTAATGGGTTATGTCCAGAGGGCATTTGGTGCCCTTACTGCCCTTGGTGTAGCTTCCAGTTGGAGTTCAACGTAGAGAACTGGCTCATCACCTGAAGTGGGGTGTGGGGACGGTGAGGAAAAGGGGAGCAGCAGGTACTAATTAGAGGATGGTTTTTTTGCCCATTTTTGGCCATTAGATGTCATGGGGTCCACATTCAATGTTGAGGTCTTCCAGGGCAACTACCTCCCAGCTGTGCTCCCACCGTTTGGTAGGACTCATCTGAAGGTGGGACAAGGCATACCCAGGGTGGGAATGGTGTAAATCAGGAACAAAAATAAAGTTGTTAGAAAAACTCAGCAGTTCTGGCAGCATCTGTGAAGGGAAAAACAGAGTTAATGTTTTGGGTCCGGTGACCCTTCCTCAGAACTGATGGTGACTGGGAAAACATCAGTTTATATGCAGAAAATAGGGAGGTGGGTGGGGTCGGGAGGAAAAAATATGATAGAGCCCAAAGAGAGAGGAAGACAGTTAGACAGACAGAGGAGTTGCTAACGATCAGGCTGGGAGGGTGAGTAGTTGTTAATGGGGACTGTTAGTGACTAACAACAGGGGGTGTGTAATGGCAGGCTATGTGGTAACAAGGCCTGGTGTGTGGGTAGGGGGCTGGGACATGGGAGAGTTTAGGCTCTAAAAATTATTAAACTCATTGAATCCAGAGGGCTGTAGGGTCCCCAAGCGGAAAATGAGGTGTTGTTCTTCCAGCTTGCACTGAACTTCACTGGAACACTGCAACAAGCCAGAGACAGAGATGTTGGCCAGGGAGCAGGGTGGTGCATTGAAGTGGCAGGCAACAGGTAGTTCAGAGTCAGTGGACATTATCTATATGATATGATTCCATGAGTGTGTCTACTTCAGGCTGTGGTTGACTATTCTTTGAGACTATTCAATCCCTCAATTTTGACACAAACTCCCAGGTATAAACAAGGAGGATTTGTTTTGTTTATTGACATCTTGGGTGGTGTCGGGCTTCGTTTGGTTTCAGTTTTCTCTTAGATGCCATAGCAATTAGATACGACTGTGTGGCTCACTGGGCCAATTCAGAAGGTCATTAAGAGATAACCACATTGCTGGGTCTGGAGTCACATGTAGATTGGACCAGGTAAGGATGGCCGAATTCCTTCTCTGAAGGGTATTAGCAAGCCAGATGGGTTTTTACGAAAATCAGCAGTAATTTCATGGTCACCATTAGACTATTTTAATTCCAGCTTTTTAAAATTAATTGAATTCAAATATTCACAATCTGCCAGGCAGGGGTTGGGGTGGGCTCTTTGTACTCAAACTCATGTCCCCAGAGCACAGGGTTGGATTACATCTTCATGACACCACCCCAAGGATTAGACTACCGGGCATGGTCATTGCTTTTAACTATTTTTTTAAATGTCCACCCTCGATTTGCCAGACTCAGATGTAGTAAGGAAATAGCTTTCGAGTTCATGGATGAAGCTAAAAGTTATGTGAATGTCAGAACTGCTGAGGACAAAGAATTGCACAGCAGCAGATCCAAATATGCTGGGGGAATAAGACATGTCTGGCAGACATCCTTTCACTTTCAGAACTGCAGTGTGATGCCAAAATCAAGTGTATGAACAGAAAGCATAATTATAAATTGCCATCTGTTAACAGAGGAAAGGATCTGGACATTATTATTGATAGCGCTCCAAAGGATCATGATAGGTGTTGACAGCCATTACCAGAGCAAACTGCATATATTTTTGTCTTAATTCCCAGGAAATGAGTGTTGCTGGCAAGGCCTGCATTTGTTGCACATCTTTAAGTGCCCTTCAGATCATGAGGGTGAACCACTGCAGTCCACATCGTGTATGTATATCCAAAGTGCTGGTAGGAAAGAGTGTTTGGCCCAGTGAGTGTAAAGGAATGGCAATATAATTCTAAGTTAATGTGGCTTCCAGTAAACGTTCCAATGGTGGTGTTCCCTTGCATTTTGAAGCCCCTGTCCTTCTTGGTAATAGAAATCCAGGAGGGATTGGAAGGTGCTGCTGAAGGAGGTTTGATGAGTTGTCTAGTGTTTGTTATTGCTGGTACATGGTGTGTGTCCATGGTTAATTCTGATTTTATTGTCACGTGCACTGAAATACAGTGAAAAGCTTTGTTTATGAGTGGTTTAGGCAGATCACAGCAAGCAAAGGTTGCACATTCCAAAAAGACTTAGAGGCATGCATGTTACATTGCAGGTTACAATATTTGAGGCTAGAGTCCATTCAACAGTCTGATAAGGACCGGAAAAAAGCTATTCCTGATTTTCTTGATGGAGGGAGTCAAATTTTACTGTGGAGAATGAGATGCTGATCAGTTGTGCTACTTTGTCCTGGGTAGTGTGAAGGTTCTTGAGTGTTCTTAGAGCTGCACTCATCCTCGAGTGGAGATTATTTTGTTATATTCCTGACTTATGCCTTGTATCTGGTAGACATGCTTTGGCGAGTCAGGAGGGTGAGTTATTTGCTGCAGAATTCTAAGCCTCTGCCCTACTTTGGAGCCACAGTAGCTTTATCTTTTATTTTTCTGTATTTTTGATTGTGGACTGAAATGGAAAAGCATCATTTAAAAAAGGAAGAATTGTGGAAGGGGTTGTTGTTCTTTTGAAAAACGAGTTACCAGCACTTATTGTAAGTGTCATATACACCAGTTGTATTTCACCAGTGGAGGAAGATTACTTGTAGACAAACTGGAACCAGGGGTGTGGGCAAGGTAAGATTTGACCAGCAACAACTCGCTGGTTGGTTTGTGGAACAGTCGCCAGTTACCGACAACAAAGGCCTTCTGCCTGCCAACAACTCTCAGCTCCTGAATAGCTTGTGGGTGAAAACATGATAGCCAGAAGCCTTTGGATGTCTGGAAAGAGAAGTGGTATCTGCCTGTATGCAGTTACTATAAGCAAAGCCTGAAGAATGCCAGTTTCTCTTCCCTCACCAGTTGCTGTAATGAGTTAACCAATGAGTCAGAGATTTGATACATTACGAACCAATCACCCTGTGCCTCCTGTAAGCAAGTGAAGTGTCTGGAGAAGAGGGACCATGAAGCAACAAATTCTGACAAGACAAAATGGTAATCCCAGCAAATCCTCTTGAACATTAAACTGTCTTCCCATTTTTGCCCTTCACCCATAATATCATTTGTGTTTGTCTGTATCAAGAGTAAAAAAGGTTTGTATAAGAGGGTTAGAGTTGTAACCAATGGAGTTGAATGTCAACCGTTTATAATTGCTTTTCTGTAACTAGAATGTATTTGTTTGTGATAATAGTAATTCTTGTTAACTACAGATAGCTGGTCCTTCCTGTCAACCTAAGTTTAAAAAGATAGGTAAACTGTGGAATCTTGTATACTTTTATATAATCCTTCAATGTTGCGACATCTTCAGGAATAGCTCGGCTTGATCTCAAAAATGTTACTCCAGTGAGGTGCGATCATGTACACATGGCTGGTCTAGTTAAGTTTCTCACCAATGGTCATAAAGGTGGATCCAGTGGTGGTAATGAACATCAAAAGGGACATGGTTAGATTCTGTCTTGTGGTGATGGCCATTGCCTGGCACCAGTGTGGTGTGCATGTTTCCTGCCATGATCAACTCAATGCTGAATGTTTTCCAGGTCTTGCTGCAAGCGAACATGGACTGCTTCAGTATTGGAGGAGTTGGGAATGGTATTGGCTAATATATAGCCATCAATGAACATGATTCTTACTTCTGATATTAAAATAGAGGGAAGACCATTAATGAAGAGCTGAAGGTGGTTTGACTTAAGATACTGAAGACCTTGCAATAGTGTACTGAGTCTGAGATCATTTTATTCTTCAACAACCACGCCACCTTCCTTTGTGCTACATGGAATTCTAATGAGCATTTCTCCCCTCCTGATTTCAATTATCTTCAACTTTGCCAGGGTACCTTAGCGCCACCTGCATGAAATTTCAGTAAGGATTGGAAGATGTTAGACAAAATAGGATGTGAGTTAGAAATCACTGAAAAATTAAGGAACTGGAGATTTTCACAGCAGTCAGCTTTACTGGCATAAATTGTTCTTGCCTCAATGATCAGTTTAATGACTTTACACTTCCGCTGCTACCTTTTACTATGCCAAGGCAATGTTACTGTAATGACAATAGGCAATCTAACTGCAGCCTCTCTTTGCCCTCACAAAATGACACTGGATTATTTCACAAAAAATACCAAGACCACAATTTGTTTCTTGCCATAACATTTCCAAGGTCTGATGGTTCCTGTTGCTGTACACGACCTTGGTTAGACTGCATTTGGAAGACTGCAACCATTTTAGTTTCCTCACACGGTGGACAATATAGAAGTATTGAAAAAAGTTTGAACAAGGGCACCGAGCATAATCCTCATCTTAGCGTCACGACCCAAAACGTTGATACTCCTGCTCTTTCACTGCTGCCTGACCTGCTGTATTCCTCCAGCTCTACACTGAATTGACTAGTCCTCATTTCAAGTAGCTTTGTATTTCAAATGACTTCACCAATCGTGTTTGTTTAATCCAGAAATGTGCAGACTTTGAGTGACTCGATGAAAGTATGCCACATGAAGTCTATCATATCATTCAAAAGGAAATCACATTTAATGAAAACATTTTAAAACTATTTATTTGAGGTGGGGGTTGCTTTACTTTATTACTTAATTCCATGTCTTCTGAAGGTATTCAGAAGCAAAAACTTGGGAGGAAACTTTAATAAAAGTAATGTTTGATCCTATCACCATTTTATGTAAACTGTCCAAGTTTCTGAAACACTCATGCATTTGAAACTTAGATAATAGTTTTTTAAAATATTATGAGTGTGTAAGTAATAAGTAAAATAATTTATATTACATGACATATGTAATGTTTCCTAGTTTCAAACAGGGCCAAAGGTAGATAGTCATTGGCTAGAATAAATTTGGGGAGGAAACATGGGGCTGGAATATTAAAAGAGATGGAACATGAGATAGTAATCAGGGCTGAGAGATGTGATGTCAGATAGGATCCACGCCAGAAGCCTTTGGGTAATTAAGGGATTCAGAGAATGCCACTGCAATCTGCATTTACCAGCATAAATTGTTCTGGTCTCAATGATAAGATCACAACAGCTTTGTATTTCTGTTGATATCTTTTACTGTCCCAAAGCAGTGGCACCAGACCAGCAATAGCCACTCTTATCACAGATGCTTTCTGCCCCCTCACGAGATGAATGTATAGGGAAGAAGAATGCAATTTGCTTAAATGTGAGCAAAATGGCACTAGGCCATTTGGAGTCTTGGGGTCAGAGGCACTTGGAAGTGGGCACTACATTGAGGAAGAGGAAACAAAAATGAGAAGCTGGAAGTGTGCAGCAAGTCAGTCAACAGCTGGTGGCTGGTAAGAGGAAAACGTGAAGCAGAATTCCCCTGAAATATTAACTATCCTTTCTCTTATGCATTTTGTTTACTATTTTTGTGCTCGCTTCAGACTTGATTTAAGCAAAGTCCAAGATGTTGTCTTCTATAATAAGCAGTCGCCCTATCATATCATCAAAAAGATGCACTGTCAAAATCCTCTCCAGTTATTGCTGGATAAAATACGCTGATCAATTATACTGGCATTTCAGATCAAAGTACAAAACCAACTTAATATCACTGCAATACTAATAAAATTTGTTTGAGGTTCTTTATATGGTTGGAAAAGTTCATAATGCTTTTGTCTTAAAAAATGTGTAAATCACATTATGCACAATTTTCCAATCAATCTCCTGAGTGTGGGGGAGAACGTGTTAGAGACTAAACAGCATGAGGTAACCCACTGGCTCACCTGCCAATCAGCATATGAAGAGCTGACAGGCGAGTGTGGGTAAGAATTGTGCCCTGTCACCGGCCTCAACACTGATGGACACTACTAATCAACTGTTGTCAGCTTCTGGGTCCTAAAGTTTCCTGTTTGGGACTGAATCCTTGGGAGGTCTAGGGACAAGAAGGCAAGTCTTTTCGATTGTTCGGAGTAGGGATTGTAGGGAGGGTTGTGGTCTGGGAGGCAAAAGCAGGGGGATGGCTTTCAGACATCACCCTCTTGCTAGTCATCCATACCTCCAAGTGCTCCCAGATTAAGGCTATTAAAGTAACTCTCAACTCAGCAGGATGGTCACAGTTTCACATTGTTAGTTGGAGAGCCAGCTGATTGATGAGTTGACACCAGTAAGTGGCCATTAATTGACCACTTAAGGGCCTTAACTGTTGGCGAGTAAAGGGAGTCACCCACACCCCAATTATTTTCCCCCTTCTCAGCACCTCTCTGACCACCTCCAGGGAGGGGAAGACTTTGCCCAATACACGATGTATACTTCAGCCATAACTGCAAAGCTGGCTCCAATTTTATCCTTAGAACCAAACCATTCTGCATTGTTTACAACCCAATTCAAGCACCTCAATATGACATAAGAATTTGCTTGTATTAAATTGTCTGGCTGCTCTCAACTTGTAACCGTTGACATGTACTTTACCTCTTGGTCTGCAGCACCTCAAGCTGGTTCACTATTGCTTTATGGACAACAAAAGGCAGCCTCATTAGCAACAATCATCTTCAGAATTAATGTAAAATAAAAGGACATGTGTTACAAAACCTTTATGAGGATTTTGAAAATTTTGCATAACATCACAACACAATTCCTATTGTTATCATTTAAATCTACTCTTCCTTCTTACTGTGTTCTTTACAGGCACAGTTGGATAATTAATTGCTCCATGCTCCCAGCTAGCAGCTATATCCAAAGGCAAAACACACTTGCCTTCATCGGTCACAGCATCAAGTATAATAGTTGGCAAGTGATATTACAGCTGTGTAAAACTCTAGTTAGGCCACATTTGGAATACTGCGTAAAATTCTGGTTGCCATACGACCAGAAGGACACGGATGCTTTGGAGAGGGCGCAGAGAAGGTTTACCAGGATGTTGACTGGTTTGGAGGATTTTAGTTACGAGGAGAAGTTGGATAATCTCGGATTGTTTTCCCTGTAAAGATGGAGGCTGAGGGGTGACCTGATAGATGTCTACAAAATTATGAGAGGCATAGATAGGGTGGATAATCAGAGGCATTTTCCCAAGGTGGAAAGGTCAACTATGAGAGAGCACAGGTTCAAGGTGAGACGGGGAATGTTTAAGGGAGAACAGTGGGGAAAATTTTTCAGACAGAGGGTAGTGGGCGCCTGGAATGCACTGCCAGTGGAGATGGTGGAGGCAGGTACATTAGCAATGTTTAATGCATATATTGATAGACACATGAACAGGAGGCCAATACAGGGATAGAAACTGTGCATGGGCAATAAGTATTGGGTCTAAATAAGGATTAGAATCAGTGCAGGCTTGAAAGACCAAAGGGCCTGTTCCTGTGCTGTATTGTCCTTTAGTAGTTTGGGAAGGGACTGGGCTACCACATTGTAGTTCTTTATTCATTCATGGGATGAGGGCATCTCTGGCTGGACCAGCATTTATTGCTAATCTCTAATTGCCCAGAGGGCAGTTAAGAGACAACCACTTTGTGGTCTGAAGTCACATGTAGACCAGACCAGGTAAGGATAGCATTTGATGATATAAGAAGCAATAGACCTCCCTGAAGGATGTTAGTGAACAAGAATTATGACAATCAATAATGGATGCATGGTCTTTATTAGACATCAGATCATTTTATTGAATTCAAATTCCACCATCTGCTATGCCAGGATTTGAACCGCAGTTCCCAGAATTTTACCTGTGTCTCTGGCTTAACAGTCCAGTGATAATACCATTAGGTCATCACCTCCTCAGAGTTCTGATTCTCTGTTCCACATTCCTTTGAGAGCAGTTCCCTGTTGGGAGTGCAGGACTGATGACTTATCCTGAGATCTTATAATAAGCAGTGAGCTGCTAAACTCTTACATTTTGCACAAATTAGGGAGGCCAAAATTTGGCCCATTGTGCTCGGCCTGACCTAAAAGATACATTCCAAAAATTCTCAGTTGTAACATTTATGAAATCCCCAATTAACTCTTGCTATTATGATCTGTCATTTATAACTGATGTTATTATAACAATTAAAGTAATCTTACTGACAGAATTAAGGCAAAGATAAACAGGAAGGCATGTTGGTGAGATAAAGAGACATTCTGTAGGGAATTACAATGCAAATTGTTCGGACACACACACACAGGCAGGACAAAGGAGTAAAAGTGATAGTACTTCATTTGATGATAGAAGAAGCAATAGACCTTAGATAAAAACATATATTCTGCTTCATATGACAAATCTCTTTTGATTTGAAAATCTATTATTAAAACAGTTATTAGAAAATTTAAAGATCACTGTACTATCTCCCATACCATCTTCAAAAAGGTCTTGTTTACATTGTCTTCAACATAATAGCAAAGTTATCTCTTGATGCCAGTGTGCAGTGTTCACTGTTAAATCCTTGAGACATTTCTATGCATGAAAGTTGCTGTATGTTATTTTAAGTCAATTAACAACTTTCTGTTGAAATAATTTGCTGGTGTGATTGTTAAAGTACAACACATCAAAACAAAACACAGCAATGTAAAGTTACTTTTAGCTGTGAGGTAAAGTCTCTTATTCCCAAAACATTGGCTGCATCCTAAACATTTTAAACAATACCTACGTATTTTGCTCAAATCCTTCCTTGATACAGAAGCATGAAATGCATTGCCATAAAAAGCACAATAGTTTAGAAACTGCAGATCTGGAATCAAAACAGAATATATTGGAAATGCTCAGCTGGTCTGGCAGCATATTTGGAGTCAGAAACAGCATCAACTTTTCAGGTCAATGACCTTCTATAAGGTCATTGACCTGAAAAGTTAGCTCTATTTTATTCAGCACAGTTGTTGCCAGACCTGCTGGATGCTTCCACTATTTCCTGCTTTTGTCACAACAGTGGCTCTGAATAAGAACACTGTGGGCTCAAATACCATGCCAGACACTCAAGTGCGTTATCTCGACAAAAACACCAGTATGGTTCTGAGGACTGCTGTCCTCTCAGAAGTGCCATCGTTTAGGTGAAACATTAAATGAAGAGCCTGGGTGTCCCGCAGATGGATGGAAAAAGATTACTTTCAAAAGAAATTGAGAAGGGATTTGTCACACTGTCTCCACTTATATCTATCTTTCAATCAGCTGCACTAAAACAGATTATCTAGCCATTATTATCCAGCTGTTAGGACCTTGCTGTGAGAAAAAAAAGTTCAACATTAGGACAATATACTTTAAGAGTACTTCATTTGCTGTAGCGTGCTCTGGAACTACATTAACTCACAAAGATATTAATAAAGAGCTTGAGTGGGCCGTTCAACTCCTTGACCCTCCTCCACCCATTTAATAAAATTGAGGTTGATGATTGTGTGATCTCAATTCTACTTACCCTTGCTAATCTTTCACCACCTTGTTTACCATAAATTGATCCATCTCTGCCTTAAGCATATTCAAGGACTCTTCTTCCACCACCTTTCCAGGAAGACAGTTCCAAAGACTCATGACCCTCTGTGAGAAAACAAATTTCATCTCATGAGATAACACAGCGTAGAGCTGGAGGAACACAGCAGGCCAGAGGAGCAGGAAAGTTGACATTAAGGGGCGGGACCCTTTCATTTCATCTCTGCTTTAAATGGGCAAGCCCTTATTTTTAAACAGTCACATCTAGTTCTGCATTCACTTGCAAGAAGGAACATCCTTTTAACATCCAACCTGTCAAGACAACTCTTATACATAATCTGAAGTTAGATTTTGTATGAAGCACTGCAGCTCATTGGTTAGCACTGCTGCCTCACAGCACCAGGGACAGAGTTTGATTACAGCCTTGGGGAGGACTATCTGTGCAGAGTTTGCATGTTTTCCCCATGTCTCTGGGGGTTTCCTCCCTCAGTCCAAAGGTGTGCAGGTTAGGTGGATTGGCAATGCTAATTTTTCCATAGTGTCCCGGGAAGTGCAGGCTAGGTGGATTCGCTATGGGAAATGTGGGCTTACGAGGATAGGGTGGGGGTGCCAGGTCTGGGTGGGATGCTCTTTGAAGGGTTGGTGCAGACTTGATGGATGAATAACCTCTTTCTGCAGTGTAGGGATTCCATGATTGTCAGTTTAAAAGTGACTGTACAAATGTAAGAAATGATCACAGAATCATTGTATGGTTACAGCAGAGAAAGAGTCCATTTGGCCCTATTGAGTCAACATTATCAGCTTTCTGCAGGAGCAAGTCAGTTACTCCTACCTCCTATCCTTTCCTTCTGATCGCCTACATTTTTTTGTTATCCTCTGGTGCCTGTCAATACGCTTTTGAAGGTCACAATTAAACCTACCTCCACCCTACCCTCAGGCAGATGCCAACCCCTTGATTTTGACCATTGGTATCAAATCTCCTCTCAACCTTCTCCTTGTTAAGAAGACCAAACCAGCTGGTCCAGTCAACCCACTTGACAGAAAGCCCTCATCTCTGAACCCATTCTCGTCAATCTTTGCTGCATCCTCTCTAAAGCCTCAAAGACCAGCCCAAGTGGATACAATATTCCAGTTGAGGCTGAACAGATGTTTTCTGGTGGAGCATCATAGCTCTCTTGCTTTTGCGCTCTATGCACTATTAATAATCCTTTGGATCCCATTTTACTCATTAATCAATTTCCAAACCGCCCTACCTCCTTCAACAATTTGTGTACATTCCCCTTAGGCCTACATATTCCTGCACCTCCTTTAGAATTATGCCCTTGATTTTCAAGTGCTTCCCCTCCTTCCTGCCAAAACAAATGACGTCATATCCCTCCGCATTAAATTTCATTTTCCAAGAGTTTCACCATTCCCCCAGCTTACCTCAGTCCTCTTGATGTCTATCACTATCTTCCCTTCAGTCACTTCTCCCTGTAATATTTTTCTCCGGTGCACAAATCTACGAGGCCCATGCTTGACATCAACTTCTGAATCTGGTCGGAAAAGCACTGATCGATGAGCACAGATCCTCTGAATGGTGGGGTACGTTGCTCATAGTTCATAAATCTTCCAAGCTGTGTGTCATCTGTAAGCTTTAAAATTGTGCCCTGGACTCCCAAGACTGGGCTGTTGATGTAGATCAGGAAAAGCAGTGGTCCTGGTTCCAACTCCCAGAGAATTGCACTGTAACTTCCTTCAATTTGCAAAACAACCATTTATCACGACAAATTGTTCACTGGTCACTCAGCCAACTACAAATCCATGCCGCCACTGTCCCTTTCATTTCATTGGCTTCAACATTATTGACAGGTGAGACTTTAACAAGTGCCTTTTGGAGCGCCTGTACACTGACCCAACCACGTTAAGCACATCAACCCTCTGATGCCTCATTAAAAAATTCAGTCAATTTGGTAAAGCATGATTAATATTTAATCCTCACCATCAATGGCAGTCCCTCGCAGACGAGGATGACTTTCTTCTGCTCTCAGAGTGAGTCTGTATGTGGCTGTACAGACCAATGCAGCTACCACAGGCTCTGATACACTTGTGGCGGGAAGTGGTCATGGGGAGGGGTGAGCAGGGTGTTGGTGTGGCAAAGTGCTTCTCTCACTGTTTTCACCTGGCTTCTGCTTTGTTCCGACAGCAGATGCTCGACACCCTCTTGGATGCTCCTCCTCCCATTTGGATGGTCTTGGGCTAGTGATTCCCAGGTGTCTATGGGAATGCCGCACTTTGCCAGTCAGGCCTTGAGGATATCAGTGCAGTGCTTTCTCTGTCCACCTTGGCGTTTGCCTGCCATTTCAAACCTGGGAGTAGAGAGCACCTGCTTGGGGAGTGTCATGTCAGCCATGCGGACAATGTGCCCAGCCCATTGTAGCCGACCAAGGGGGGGTCAGTGCCTTGATGCTGGGGATGTTGGGCCTGGTCAAGGACAAGGTGCTGGTGCGTCTTTCTTCCCAGTTGATTCACAGGATCTTGTGCAGGCAGCGTTGGTGGTAGTGCTTGAGGAGTCTGCTGATATTCTCAAATTAATCTATCCTTGTTCAAGTAACAGTTAACTTCTCAATCCACATGGACAAGGAGAACCATGACTTCAACTGGGACAACACCGAGATCGTGGGACAGGCTAGGCAGAGACAAGCACGAGAATTCCTGGAAGCATGGCACTCCACGAAGCATGCTATTAATAAACACATTGAACGCGACCCCAAATACATTCCACTATGGAGGAAACCCGGAAGTGAGGCAATCCATCTCAACGGACCCCAGAGTTTAAAAACCAGGCGGGAAAACACGCCGATGCTTCATCAGAGACTGCACTGAGGATGTTACCAAGCACGGTAACGAAACGTCTGTGGAACAACAAACCAGCTCGGCGAGCCAACCAACCTTAACACCCACAACCCGAGCTACAGATCTACTCCAAAACCCTAGAAACAGTTAACTTCATCCTGGATTACCATCTCTAAAAGGTTTTTCACCACCAAGATAAACTGGCTGACCTGTAGTTACTTTTGTTCTCCTTCTTAATCAAAAATTCAGTTTAAAATGGCATCCACAGATTTTAAGTTCACCAAAGTTCTTCCAAGTTTCGATATTCTTTCCTTCCAGTTCAATGGCATAAATATTCCTTAAGTTGAATAAAGAGTGATTGTTCTTGTAAGGTTCATGTAACAGTTAATTAGTCAAATACAGAGAGTTTCAAATAATTGTTGAGATAGCTACACTTTTTAAAATAAGATTATCTCTCATCATTGCGCTCCAGTTCTGTTTGGGAAAATGCCACTAGAGGGCAGAAAAGCAGCAGAAATTTTCAAATGTTCTTTAAATAAAAGGAAGAAATCAACAAAGGTACACTGAAATAAAATAATTTTCATTCAGCTCAATTGATCTCTGACTCAAATATTAGCATGATTTGTGTTTATTACCAGAATGATTTATACTGCTTAAGTAGGGGAGGTTCATTTGAAACTTGTTCTCAGTTCATTACAAGTGGTTAAATAGTGATTGGCATAATCAAAACTGTACAATCAGAATTTACCTGTCACCCTGTATCATCCTTAGCCTCACTTCCACCCTCATTCACTTCGTAAACACCCAAACCCAAACTGACTGTAAAGAAATGCCCAAATATTTATCATTCGTTCTAACTTATATTGTCAATATTATCTTCTGGTTCAGGAAATCCTGACAGTTGTATTTTGCACGAATGAATTGGAATACAAGTGTTAATGAAACGCCTTCTCAGAACTTTGAAATACCTGAAACTGCATGCAGTGAGTGTTGTGATTATTCACATTGGGAAATACATCAACCATTGTGTGATGATTACATGCCTGAAATTGAACTTCTGCTTCTGTTATCCACATCAGGGACAAGCAATACTTGTGCGCCAGCAATCTGTATTTACATTGCAAAACCTTTGTGATGTGTCTGTGATTCTGGCTTCGGGTTGCGAGGTTTAGCAAAGCAAATACAGGGAGCAAGTTCACAGATGTCGGTCACCAATGAACTCAGACTAGAGAAACTTCAAGGGCAAAGGCATCTAGTGTGACGAATGAACAATTATTCTATTTTTGATATCCTGTGGACAGATAAACTTTGAATTGGAACTTGCACAGAATTTTATGAAGCTTTTGTAATGTGTAAATAGCCAGGACTATCATAAATTCCAGGATGTTAAGCTGAATTGGGTAGAAAATATCTAAAACTACAAAGGTGAAAAATATCTTGTATGCTTACATCTTTCACAACATTTATCATGCTTCAAATCCATTGAGTTGTACTGAGTTGTTGTGAGATGCCTTGCTGGTTAAGCTGTTATGTTTTGGTGGTATTCGTCAAGAATACTGGAGAACTCACTGTACTTTCTCAAATAGCAGCACAGGATCCTTGGTTACTGCCTGAACTACTGAAAGAGACAGATAAGATAGACCTCCCTTTAAAGTCTTGTCAAAAAGTCGGGAATGGCTTAAGTGTTAACCTCAGTTGTGAATGCCAAGTTATGAAATGGTGCAGGAAATGCAAAACCTCTAATTCAGAGGCAAGAGTCCTAACAAGTAGACAAGGATGAATCTGGCAAACAGCAAAAATATTGCATTCAACTAGTAAATCAATGTGGAAAACTCTGCAGCATAAATTTATACTAATTTGGTCATAAACATAGGGTTAGTCAAAATATTCACTTGTTCTGCCAGGAATGTACTGGTGTAATATTTTTTATGAGGTTTGGTTTCCACTAATCCATGCAAGTTCCTATATAATATTTTATAGTAACTGAATGCTGGGCCATGACCAGAGATGGGAGACAAGAGGAGAGATTTCAATGCTGAAGTCAAAGAGACACTCCCTCAAGTCCTTTGCTGTGTTTCAGTTTATCAGTTCTGAGATTTTCCTTATCTG
This sequence comes from Ginglymostoma cirratum, assembly GCA_024137785.1. Classification (NCBI taxonomy): domain Eukaryota; kingdom Metazoa; phylum Chordata; class Chondrichthyes; order Orectolobiformes; family Ginglymostomatidae; genus Ginglymostoma; species Ginglymostoma cirratum. Next base: position 11,877,986 of record JAHRHZ010000222.1, read on the forward strand.
TTGGGCTATTAATTTGCAGCAGATTAAAATAATATTGGGAAAGAAAGGCTAGAGCACCCAAAAGGGGAAAAAGAGGAATCTTATAGGGATGAGTGAGGATTTTTGCTCTAAGTACATTTTCAACAGGTCACTAATTCTCCATTTTATTTCCTTAGCTCTGTTCACTTATTTTCAGTTCGAGAGTGAACTGAAGGTTTGTCCCAACCTCAGTTAAGGTCTTCAATGGGAACTGCCCAGGCCACGTCTCCATGCTGCTGTAAACCAGTAACTGAGAGCTATGTGAGGGAAAAGAAGAAAACTTAGATGTAACAAGTTTCAAAGCACAGAAATTTCCAATGTCCTTCACAGCCCACAAGGAGGTTACTGAGAAACTGTTCCCCTGACCTTTCTCTCAGCCCCCAGGAGAAATGCATGAGCTACAGACTATGTATCGATGACTCAGAGGTAGAGACTGAATGTAATATTTCTAAGATTGTGGATGATACAAAGCTAATGTATGATGTGAGAAAGATGTAAAAAAGCTTCAGGAAAATTTGGACAGACTTAATGAATGGGCAAGAACATTACAGATCAAATATAATGTTGAAAAATATGAGATTATCCACTTTGGTAGGAGGAACAGATGTACAGAGTATTTCTTAAATGGTAAGATGTTGGAAAGTGTCAATGTACAAAGGGACCTGAGTTCTTTCTGATAAGTCACTGAAAGCTAACATGCAGGAAGCTAATAGGAAGGCTTGCTTCCGTTGTATAGAAGCTAGGTTAGATCAGACCTGGTGCCTCCTTATGTCAGGAGAGATATTATTGCCATGGGGGAGTGCAACAAAGGTTCACCAGACTTGTTCCCAGCTGATGGGACTACCGGAGGGAGATTGCATAGGCTGAGTTTGTAATCTCTAGAGTTTCAAAGAATGAGGGATGATCTCAATGAAACTTAGAGAACATTTAAATGCACAGACAGCAAAGATGAAAGAAGATGTTTCTCCTAGTTAAGCAGTCCAAAACCAGGAGGCACAATTTAAAAATATGGAAGATGCAATTTAGGGCCAAATTACTTGTGAACCAGTTGCTCAGTGCCTTCTATGAAGAAGTGAGAACACCAGAAGGAAAAGTTCTGAGAACTGAAGGACTTGAGAAACAAAAGGAACACTCCATCAAATCCTGAGGACTGATGCCTCTGACCTGTTTCTGCAGTGATTTCTTGTCTCTCCACACCTCTCTGCAACCATAATAGCCAGTATTTTTTAATCTGTCTTTGTCTTTCTGTATGTGTATGTGTGTTCTACGTGTATAGTGTCAGAGTTTTAACTTGTAGAATTACGTCAACAGTTCATTGTTGTTTACCTGTAGTTAGAATCTATTCCTTTGTAATAAATAACAGTTCTTATTAAGTACAGAAACCTGATATTTTTGCTGTTAATCTGAGTCTAACATCAGGCAAATTGGGGGCTTTGCATATTTTGATAAAATTTTTAAGTTTTGTACTGACTCAGTTATAGTGGGGATTGATTTCCAGAGCATTACCCAATGAAGTGTGACATTAATACATCATGTCCAATGTTCACAATCAGGTCTCTTCTACACTGGGGAGACCATATGGAGTCTGACTTATCACTTTGCACAACAGCTGAATTCATTCTGCAAGCATAACATTGAGTTTCCTGTTGCTTTTCATTTCAGTTCTCCACCTCTCTCCCACTCTGACCTTTCTGCCCTTGGCCTGCTTTTATTTTTAATGCTTTCCTGGCAGAAATCAGCTACCCAATGGCCACCAGTCAGTTAAATAGAATCAGTCTGATTTATATGCCCCAGTAACTGCATGGGACAATGCCTTTCTAAACAATGAGGATAGACCACAAGACATAAAGCTTGATATTCAGCTGCACAATTGATTAGTTTAATAATAATAATAATGTGCACTGAAAGTGGATAACTCAATGATGACGTTTGATAGCAATGCTTTTAACTCTTTTCAGCTATTTAACATTTTTCTATATTGCATTGTCTGTTAAGAGCTAGGAACGTGTACAATTGTATGAACTGAATGTGTAAGTGTTGTGTGGAAAATTGTAAAGATTCCAGTGGGTACCATTCATGGTCTCAGTGGCAATCAGGTTAGTGGTCGCGATACTGGTTGAGACATATCAAGAAGGCATACACACAAGGGGAAACGCAACATGGGTTCATGTAGGGCAGTTCATGTTTAACTAATTTACTGGAATTCTAAGAAGACATTACGAGTATGGTGGACAATGGGGACTCAGTAGATGTGGTGTATCTAGATTTCCAAAAAGCATTTGACAAGGTGCCACACAAAAGGCTGCTGCATAAGATAAAGGTGCACAGCATTACAGGCAATGTATTAGCGTGGATGAAGAATTGGTTAAGTAGCAGGAAGCAAAGTGTGGGAATAAATGAGTGCTTTCCTGGTTTGTGATCAGTGAATAGTGGTGTGTCTCAGGGATTTGTGTTGGGGCCGCAATTGTTTACAATTTCCAAAGTTGATTTGGAGTTGGGGATCACTTTTAGTGTATCAAAGTTTGCCGATAACACTAAGATGAATGGTAGAGCAAAGTGTACAGAGGGCTCTGAAAATTTGCAGAGGGATATAAATAGTTTAAATTAGTGGGCAAAGGTCTGGCAACTGGAGTACAATGTTGATAAATATGAAGTCATTCATTTTGGTAGAATAACAGTAAAAAGGACAATTATTTGAACAGTAAAAAAATTGCAGCATGCTGCGGTGCAGAGGGACCTGGGTGTCCTTGTGTATGAGTCACAGAAGATTGGTTTGCAGGTACAACAGGTAACTAAGAAGGTAAATGGAATTTTGTCCTTTATTGCTAGAGAGATTGAATTTAAAAGCAGGGAGATTATGTTGCAGCTATACAGGGTGCTGGTGGCTTGAGAAAGGATGTACAGGCGCTGGAGGGGGTGCAGAGGAGATTCACTAGGTTGATTCTGGAGTTGAAGGGCTGGCTTATGAGGCATGACTGAGTAGACTGGGATTGTATTTATTTGAATTTAGAAGAATGGGGGGATCTTATAGAAACATACAAAGTTATGAAGGGAATAGATAAGATAGAAGCAGAAAGGTTGTTTCCACTGGAGGATGAAACTAGAACTAGAGGGAATAGCCTCAAAATTAGGGGAAGTACATTTAGGACTGAATTGAGGAGGAACTTCACCCAAAGTGCTGTGAATCTGTGGAATTCCCTGTCCAGTGAAATAGTTCAGGCTACCTCATTGAATGTTTTGAAGATAGATAATGATTTGAACAGTAAAGGAATTAAGGATTATGGTAAGAGGGGGGTTAAATGGAGCTCAGGCCATGAAAAGACCAGCCATGATCTTATTGAATGGCAGGCTTAAAGGGCCACATGGCCTACTCCTGCTCCTGGTTCTTATCTTCTTGTATGATGATGGTGCAGAAGAGTTGTATTGAGGTAGACGGTAAGTATGATCTAACTGAATGGTGGAAAAGTCTTGACAGACTGAATGGCCTCCTCCTGTTCCTATGTTCCAAGCAAGTTTTCTGACCAGGCAGCATGACAGTTGCATTAAGTACAATGACTTCTCGTTTTTCCAAGCCCAAAGTGTGATCTGACAACCAATACACTAAAAAAATTATGATTTTTTTACATATTGAATAGCTGAACAGTGGTTGCTGCTTGATCAAAAGTACTGAGAACTGGGAATTATTAGGAGGATGTACACGCTACAGTGAAGGAAACCTTATTAATGTGACGTAGCCACCATGTTTTATTCTCACATGCCTTCTAGAGGCAACTTTTTGCTCATGCGAGTCAAGTAGCAGTTTGCCGGTTATTTTTCACATCCATTTGAAGATGGGCAGCATGTTTACAGCACAGGAAACCAAAACATGAAAGGGATAGACATCCTCAGAAAAAAATATAATTGCAAAAGCTATCTTGAGCTTTCATCTGCTTGGAAGAACTAGAAAGAGAATATGTGGCCTATTGCACATGGCTAATGAGCTGTGATTCAATGTGCACACTATGTACTAATATAACATGGTTTTGCAAACTCATTAAAGGGCAGAGATACCAGAGATGAATGCGAAGTGTTGTGACACATTTTAGTAAGTGACTCATGGAAAACCAAGCTTGCAAAATTGGAGTGTCTGCCAGGAGTTCTGAATCATCTGAAACTACTTCAGACTGTATTAAAAACAAGAGTATTGCCACTGCTTGGAAGAAGCCCAGGATGGGATTTACTCTATTTATCCATCCATTTTCATACATACTGGGAGCAACCAAAAGAGGGAAATAAGGTGAACAAGCACAACAGCCTGGCATCACCAACTTACCAGCCTCAGATGTTCCACACTACTAGGTGCAGACCTTTTGGGCCACTATACACTCAACTCATTACATTTCAATGGTGGTATTGATGTACCTCTATGTAGTTATCAGGGGCACAAATTAATACCTTGGAGAAGAGACATTTGGGAGGCAACTTTTCTTTGAAAATTCTCTTTAAGTTTTAATGACCTTTCTTCAAAAGTTCATCAGATATTTTTACAGTGTCTGTGAAGATTTTTATCGTAAATTTTGAAAGTAATTATATCATTTTAGAAAAAAGGTTTAATCTTGTAGACTGAAGCCTGACATCCAATGGAATCTTCCTTAGATAGCTGCTGACTTTTTTAATTGAGGAGGCTGACAATAAAGGAACAGAAGGGGTTCGCCAGACATACCAGGCTAAACAAGACTTCGGGTAACCTCCACCATAGTAGCTTTGTCCCCGAATTTTCTGTCTACAGATACAGGTGGGACAGTGAGATGTCACCCTCAGGAATATTGAAGAAGTCTGCAATAAATTGAGTTGTGCCAGCTGACAGACACGACTGCAGGCATGGCTTATAAGGGAGAGTTTTACTGACAATAATCTGAGCTCACTGCTAAAGGAGTCTGCTGCATGCACAGGACTCCTTCTGGTGTCAACTCAGTGCCTGCCTGACAAGTGACCTTCCACTGCAGCCTTCATATTTGACAGCTCTTCGCACAGGTAAATCACTGATAATAAACCTGACAACCTCCCCACAAATGGGGAGATGGCAACTTAGTGGTAATGTCACTGGAATAGTAATGCAGAAACCAAGGCTGATGGTCTGAGGACATGGGGTCAAATCCCACCTTGGAGGTGATGGAGCTTAAATTTGTCAGGTGGCACAGTGGCTAGCATTGCTGCCTCACAGTTCCAGAGACATGGGTTCAATTCCACCCTCAGGTGACTGTCTGTGTCGAGTATGAATATTCTGCACGGGTTTCCTCCAGGTGTTCCGTTTCCTCCCATAATCCATTGATGTGCAGGTTAGGTGGATGGCCGTGCTAAATTGCCCCTACTGTCCAGGGATGTGTAGGATAGGTGGATTGGCCATGGGAAATGCAGGGTTAGTGGAGGGGGTTAGGCGTGGGTGGGATGGTCCTTGGAAGGTTAGTGTGGAGTTGATGGGCCAATTGGCCTACTTCAAAACTGTAGAGATTCCAGAAGTAACTTAAGATCCTGTTGATGCCTACTCCTACTCTCACCTACTCTTAACATAGGCAAAATACCACAGATGCTGAAAATGTGAAACAAACACAGAGAACGCTGGAGAAACTCAGCAGGTCTGGCAGCATCTGTGGACAAAGAAACAGAGTTAATGTTTCAAGTCTGGAATGACTTTTCTTCTTGACCTACTCTACCTTTTTAATCTCGCCCCTTACATTTCCTGTGACAACGTAAGTCCAGAAGCAGTTGCTGGATCTGTAGTAGAATCTGAGGGGATAATGTCAAAAAGGAGTGGGGTGTAAAACTGGCATACAAACCTAGCCTGCAGGCTTCTTTCTGAACAGATTTGGTTAAAATTATCCCCATTGTGCTAGTTAGTCACTGAATGTGTATGCTGTATTGAAAAGGAACTAAAAGAACAATAACAACTTGCATTTGGATAGGATCTATAATGTACTAACCAAGGAGCTTCACAGGATTAATTTATCAAACAAAATCTGACCCTGTAAACAGTGTCAGTACTTTCCTCACATGTAAGCCTTTATATGCCATTTGGAAACATAAGATGGAAAATATATCAACACAAGGTATCTTGAAGGAAGAAATGTCTGAAATGAATCATTTTAGAAAAGAATGTTAGCGTTGTGTCATAATGTGCAAATGTGAACTGGTGCCTTATATGGAGGACTTTGAAACATGGGTGCCAAGACATGTGCTTAAAATTCCATATATAGATCATAATACAAATGAACAGACACTTGTGGTTGCTAGAACTCTAAAAAGTGATATCCAGAAAAATAAATGTCAGAATTTTGCTCATTTAATTAATGCTGAAGTGTTACAGAGGATCTCTACGAAATGGCAAAGTGGAGGGCAGCAGAAAGACAAGTTGACCTAGATGTAGCTGGATAATGGATGTCACAGAGCGATTGCAGGCAAGGTACAGTGGATGTGTGAGGATGGGGCTGGGCAGACAAATATGACATACCATGATGGAAGATCTGGTAGGGGTGGCTACAACCAGCAGCAGCAGCATCAGTGAATTAAGGAAAAATTTAACCTCAATCTTCTTCATTATTTTAAAATTAGAGCAAGGCTATTTAGGAGATAATTGAAGACCAGCCTTTTTCACTTAAAGAGTAACCAGAAATGAGGATCCAGGGCAATGGATGTTGTGCTATTTTGAAAATTCAGCTGAATGGACTTTTGAAATTCAATCATGCATTGAGGTATCATTGTTGGGTCAGCATTTATTGCCCATCTCTACTCGTGCTGGAGAACATATTAGTGAGCTGTCTTCTTGAACTGCTGCAATCCTGCAGTGCAGGTGCACCCACAGTGTTATTAATACTGCTATTTTATATTGGGTAAGCATATAAATCACTTGGAATAAAGATTGAAAAATTGACCTGAGGGATAGATTGTGATATAATAGTTGGTTGGAATAATTTTTGGGCTGAATGATCAATACCAGTTCCTGTGACAGACCTGAATAAATTACTGAACAGTATTCACAAATTGGCAATAGTAACCTCTTCCTGTGCTTGGCAAACACTTACAAGTTAAAGTATAACAGCAATCAGACCCAAAATTGACCAAAATGGATTACAAAGATTCATGAAGCAGAGGTAATCTCTCCTCAGCACCACGGACTGCTCCTATCTAGGGTGATCTTTTGGGATGATCTGGATCTGGAGGATCCCAGCAGAAATTAAGGAATGGAAACTTGTGAAACGGGGATGGTAGAATGTGAAACATGGAGTCAAAGATCAGCAGTAGTTATCATTACTGTTTAAAGCTGAACCAATTACCAGCTGCAGTCCACAAAGAGTAAACAGTCTGGCAGTATATGGTAACTGTCAGCTTCTGGTTATGGTGATGTTTACTGCAGCGCTTCAGAGGACAACATACACTTCTGGCACTGGTTGAGCCAGAATTTACCTGTTAATCATGAGAAATATATGCAGAGATTGAAGAAATATATCTAACAATTAAGATTACTTCTTTTATTAGCATTAGGTTAATACAGAACAGATACAAAGCTCTATTCTTTGCAATATGTTCAATTCATGAAATGACCATACTCCACAATGGTTGTATTGCAGTTTGCTCCATCATGCATTTAATGTAGCGTAATGAATCACATGCAATGTAACCCATATTACAAGATCATTCAGAAAATGCCAGATGAAACCATTTCATTAAGCATGAACAAAGTAAAATTTATGCATTTGCAACTACTCAAACAAAGCTTTTCTCATTTCAAGCCCACTCTTTGTGCTATCTAATTTTGAAACATATCTGGCATAACACTGTGACATTCTGGGAATTAAAATAGCTAAATTGGTCAATAAAATAGAATGCAGAGACAAATCATGTCTTAATGATTCATTACTAACATTACAGATTAATTTTAGATCCTTTGCTGATGACACGATGATATCCTTTCTGTAATATACCTCCCTCAATACTATCGTGCCTATAGAATTCTTTCACAGTGTCAGCCTCACAATACCACACCTCACAAGGACCTGCATACAACTTAAAGGCAATTTTCTGACTATGTCAGTCCTTGGAAGCACATAAAAGGAACACAGTGCATGACATTTTAGTAATAGTTGTTAGAATTCACAAGTAGTGTGTATCTAACTTTTCAATATATGTTAAGGAAAGATTTAATAAAGTGTTCAAAATTAGATTTTGATAGAGTAATAAGAAACATCTTTTTCCACTGGTAGAAGACTTAGTAACCAGAGAACAAACGTATGATGGTTTTCAAAAGTGCAAAAGGGCAATGAGGATAATTTTACATATCAAACTATTCTGTTTGAAGTACATTGCTTGAAAGGTTGGTTGAAGCAGGTTCAGTAGTAACTTGCAAAAGGGAAATGGATAAAGACATGAAAGGGAATGACTAGCAGAGCTATCGGGAAAGAACATTAGTATGTGTCTAATCATACAGCTAGCACAAGCACCAAGAGCAAATTGTCTACTACTGAACTATTCTATGACTTGTTAAAGTGTTGACAACTATATGTGATGTCCTACTGTTAATACATCAGCTCACTTTGTCAAATTGTAATGATATGGATTTGCATCGAAAAGCTCCTGAAACGGTGAGTTTCTGTGGACATTTATGCTCTTAACTGGGTTTCTTCTTTACTTGGATTTCAGAAGAAAGAACACAATTTTGAAGAAGTTTTTTGAGACTGCATAGTTACTAATATCAAGAACACTGGCAAAGCTCTAAAAGCAGAACTAGAAGTGTGTGAAAGGGAACCTGATGAAGATTGGGGAAAATAATTCAATTGTATAGAAATAATTAACAAGATAAATGAGCTCTATGTCTAAGTTAGTCAAGGTGAAGGGAATTGATTTATGCAGCTTTTTATAATACCAGTAGCAGTAGAGGATGAGAGCTTTCTTGATCAAAATACTGAAATAACTTGTTAGAAAACTATGTGAAAGGCTGCAATTGCACCTTTAATAGTGTACACCAGGAATACATTACAGTGTCCAGTGTTCAGGTCATTTTGCCAACTGTTTATTTAACTCTAATTGTCGCTCAGTTCATTCTGGTATATTTTTAAACAAAACAACTTAATTTACAAGAAGGATAAAGTATTGCAGCTGTTTGCCTGACCTAAGACCCTAATTTTCATTGATCAAACTAGCCTACTGTGTAATTAAATATCATTTTTATGGTGTCAGCGGTGACTCAGTTGGGAGTAGTCTTGCTCTTGAAGTAGAAAGTTACGGACTCAAGAATCTCCCCGCACTCCCTCTTCAAGCCACTTGAGTACAAAATCTAGGCTGGCACTCTGGTGCAATATTTTCTATTCCAGAATGCTACTTGGTCAAGGAAAGAACGGGAGACAATATTTACTCACTCATATTTATTTACAGAGTAAATAATGCAGCATATATCTCTCAGGTCAACGACACCACATTGGTAACATCCAAAAATACAATGTCAGTTTTCAATTTTGCGTTAACAACACATGGTTCTAATGCACGTTTCTTGGACTTCTAAGTCTTTTTTATTCATTTGTGGGATGTGGGCTTTGCTGGCTGACCAGCATTTATTGCTGATTCCTCGTTACCCTTGAACTAAGTGGCTGGCTAGACCATTTCAGAAGGCAGTTAAGTGTCAACCACATTGCTGTGAGTCTGGAGGCACATATAGGCTAGGCCAGATGAGGATAGCAGTTTTCCTTCTCTAAAGGGAATATGCTTTAATTTTAAAATTTTCATTCTTATTTTCAAATCACCCCTTTAAAATTTGTAGTCCCATCCAGCTGCGTAAGTCTCTGAAATACCTGCAGTCATCCAATTTCAGCCTCTTGTGCATCCCTGATTTTAATGGTTCCACTAGTGGTGGTTGAGCCTTCAGCTGCCTGAACCATAAGTTCTGGAATTCTGTCTTTGCAGAATTCCACTCCTTCCCCTTAAAACCCAGCCCGTTTATTGTTCTAATATTGCTTTAGAGTGCTCAGAGTCAAAGTTTTCCCTTTTATTCTTCTGTGAAATACCTTGGGTTATTTCCTTATATTAAAAAAAAAGAACATAAGAACGAGGAGCCAGAATAGGCAATCCAGCCCCTCGAGCCTGCTCTGCCATTGGTTACAATCATGGCTAATCTCACCTCTGCCTGAACTCTACTTTCTTGTTCACTCTCCAAAAACCCTTAAGCCCATTAATTACTAATAATCTGTATATCTCCTCCATATATTTACTCAATGTCCCAGCATCCACCACACTCTGGAGTAGTGAACTCCACAGATTCACGAACCTTTGAAAGAAATAATTTTCCCTCATTGCTGTTTTGAATCTGTTACCCCTTATCCTAAAACCATGATCTCTCATTCAAGAGGCACTATAATGAATACAAGTTGTTACTGTTAATGGACTGCGCATGAGTCGATTTACCTCAATGCATTAAAATCATTTTTAATATTGTTAGTCAATAGGCAAATTAACAAAAAACAAAACTGTTCAAGTGGCTTTGGGCAGGCGGCAAGAGGTGGCATTGTTCTTGAGACCATTACTTTATATGTTGAGAGTAAAACGACAAGTACGCAGATCAAGCAAAGAACAGTACAGCACAGGAACAGGCTCTTCGACCCACCAAATCTGCACTGACACGTAATGCATTTCGAAACTTAAAACCTTTTACCTCTACATAGTCTGTGTTCCTCTATTCCCTGCCTATTCATGTTTTTTTAAAAATGCCTCCTATTGTATCTGCCTCCACCACCTCCTCTGGCAACATGTTCCAGGCACTTACCACGCTCTGTGTAAAAAAGAGGTCTCATATCTCCTTTAAATTTGCCCCTTTTACGTTGAACATATGTCCCTTAGCAATTGACATTTCTATCTTGGGTAAAAGACTCCCACTGTCCCCTCTCATAATCTTGTAACTTTCTATCATGTCACTCCTCATGCTTCGATGTGTAAGTGAAAACAAACTAAGTTTGTCCAATCTGTCCTCATAGTTAATACCCTCTAAACCAGGCAACATCATGGTAAACCTTTTCTGTAACCTCTCCAAAGCCCCCACATCCTTCTGTTAGTGTGGTGACCAGTGACATGAATTTACATGACATCAAATACAGTGCGAGCATTACATCAAATATAACAGCATTTAAGAGAAGGAATCTCAATGCTCTATCCCTGATACCATACCAAAGTCGACAACTGTTCCCAAGAAAACAAATAAAGCTGTATTAATTCCTTACCTTTATGAAAAATCTGTAAATAGGAAGAAGCTTCAAGGCTCTGTAACTCTGTAACTAATTCATCAGCTTTTTTTTTTAGGTGAACGTTTCCCAAGATAGTGAGGAATATGGTACTGGTTTGACTACCTGACTGATATTTATATACCTCAGTTTTCTCTTGCTCTTAAAGTGAAATGAAAGTGAAACTCTGTATCAATCAGAAAAGAACCTCTGAATCGGACTTACAGTGAAACATGAGCAAAGAGTTCGCAAAACTGAAACAGATACCAAAAAGAAACTTCTACTCTGCGACCGAATTCCACACTAGTCAAAAACCAGAACACTATCTTGGTAACATTTGCAACTGAAGACCATTATTAGATTTTAAAAAGCCTTCAGAAGGAACTATTCAGCAATGGGTAACTGTAGATCTCTCACTAACAACATAAAGGAATGAAGTTGAAGGAAGAGCAAATATCTTGGCAAAAACACAGATATCCATATGCGATTTCTTTACAGGCAGTCTGGAGAATAAGAATTCTTAAGATAAAATATTGGAGGTTGTCTTGGATAGTTTCAGCTTAGGGTAGTTGTCTCAGTGAGAAGGAGGTTGGGTCACAAGGTTAGGAGGTTATAAGACACTTTGTTCATGGCACAATTCACTTCATTAATATTCAGCTTCCTAGCTTACTAAACATATCAAACAAACGTGACATTGAAAAATCTCAACATGGAAATAGGAGCGAATACCCGCATCTTCAGCTTGCCACTTGCTCTGAAAGACCTCGATGTTGGACAATAGGTACCAACCTCTCAGGGCACACTCCATGGGTACTAGCCACATTTACTCCACGACCACAGACTTTGGCATTTGGTATGTTCCAGCCTCTGTGATATGTCTGTGATCCACTTACACGATACTTCTGCATTTCAATTCTGCAGGTGGGCTGCACTTGCAACTATAATTATAATGCTGCAGCAAGGACACTGTGTGCTCTGTGGGACACGCCCAGTTCATGCTTTTCTGGGCTTTTTTGGTCACTGTCACAGCACTCTTTTTCTCTGAGCCTACCTGGATGCTAACAGCATGCATTGCCTTACCTTGCCTTTCCTGCACTTTGTCCAAACAGTCAGAGCTACCACGCCCATATTACTTCTGTCTTGCCTTGTTGTTTAGTACAGACACAAAGGCAGGAAGCTTACAACAGTTGTCAGTAGACCTCAGTCTAATCAAGGAGGCTAGACTGCAGTCAGGGGTTCAGGCGCAGTAAGTCAAGGGCAGCCTCAGATACAAATGTAGGAGCTTGCACATGGCCAGTCAGCCATTCTGAGCAGTGACAGTCAGGACACTCTCTACAGAATGGATGAGCAACTGAATTTTGGGCAGCCCACCACCTCTCTTCATTCTTTCTGCCCAATTAGAAGCTGTTTTCCTCCCGGAATGAGAGAAAGGCACGTATTAACAGTGATGAAAGTGGTTGGCACCGCTATTATTTTCTGTCCCGGTGGGCTGGTGTCCTGAGTAATGACCAGTCAGTGCAGAAGGCATGCGAGAGTTGGAGTGTGTGACATCAAGTGAGGAAAGTTGTTTCCGGTAATGATGGGAGTGTATCTGTGGTGAGAGCTGGGTACAGTAGCAGAGATAGAATGAATGTGAGACATGAGAGAGAAGATGGTGGCAGTTACGCTGGCGGAGTGGAGAAGGACATTGACTTTCTTTGTATAGTGCTCTGCATTTCTCCAGACGGCCAGGACTGTACTGACCCAGTGGTAAACTTGGACCGGGCTGACATGGTCTGGTGTCATGGTCTCCACGTCTGCTCCTGAAGGAAGAGGAAATGCTAACTGTACACTATGCCATCAGCAGCAGCTTCATGTCTTTGCCTGTAAAGCACAGTGCTGATTTCTCCCTCTCTACTATGTCTGGGGCAAATGTGATGCACCGTGAAGGGCAAATCCAGATGGCAATGTTTGTATGGGTGCACAAAAGGCTTTTAATGATGGTATGACCACAAGGGAGGCCAGTTAATTCTGAGGTATCCTGGCAGTGGTGAGTTGTTTCAGGAACACTGTTTGTAAGATGGGGCTGGAATTAATGTGCAGGACACTGTAGGGGAGTGGTAGGTATTTAGTCAGATGTGTTTGCTAAGATACGGTGAGAAAACTTGCTAGATCTCACCATGGAAGACCCTCCAAAAACTTGTACAACTCTCACTTAGCCAAAAAAGTAAGATTCATCCAGATAATACTCCAGTGAAAAGCTGAAGGAAATGCTGTGTTATTTGAGAAAATATTAAAATAAGAGTCCTTAAGATGGAACCTGTTACGATGGCCTTGACCAGCCCTGGGGTCAGTAGTCCAGAGTGCTTTCCAATCTGTGGATACAGTCGGCTATTTTGACATCTCTTGGCTGAGAGCAGTTTTATTCGATTCCTATGTTTGAGGAGCAGAGCTTTTCTATGCCTTTGTTGTAGACAGAATTATACAATGCACTGAGATATTCCTGGTAAGTGCTGCACTATCCTCTAGTATCAAGAGTTAGTAGTGAGAGCTGCACTATCAACTGATACAGTGAGTGCCTAACTACTCTCGTGTTATTGTGAATGCTGGTGCAGTCCCTGGTATACAGAGTACTGCAACATCCTCTAGGATAGTGAATGGTGTACAATCCCTGATATAGTAAGAACTGTATTATCTGCTGGTATAGAAACTACGGCACTATCTCTTTGTGTAGTGAGTGCTGTACTCCTCATGTAATAGTGAGTGACATATTATTCCCCAAAATAATGAGTGCTGTACTGTCCCTGTTCCTAACTTCACCTGACGAAGGAGCAGAGCTCTGAAAGCTTGTGAATTCAAAGATAACCTGGTGTCATATGACTTCTGGCCTTGTCTTTGATACAGTGAGTGCTGTAATGCCCCCAATATAGCGAGTGCTGCACTGTCCCCGACACAGTGAGTGCTGTAATCTCCTTGATACAGAGAGTGCAGTACTGTCTCATTATATTTTGAGTTCTGTAGTGTTTGTGGCATATTGAGGGTCATGTAAAACAGGATGCTGTAACTGATCACACGACTGACTTTGCAAGTGAGAATACACCAGTACTGAATGAGCGTGGGAAGAGAGAGAGGGAGAGGTCTTAGGCACTACATCAGTATTCGAAAAGCTACCATGTACAGATGTAAATAAAGGAGTGTTACAGTAGATAAGGAGTTGAAGAGTTAAGAAGCAAACAGCCTGAGGGTCATTACCTGTGTTGACACCTACGGACCAAGATACTACAGACTGGTATCTTAACAAGCAGGTAGCAGTATTACCTTAATGCAGAAGATCAAAAGCCATCATGGTTACAATGAGTGCTGCACAATCCCTGGTTATTATGTAGGAGCAAAGTACTGCAGATGCTGGAATCTGTACTGAAAACAAAATAAATACTGGAGATCACAGTGGGTCAGGCAGCATCCACGAATGGAAAGCAAGCTAACTTTCAAGTCTAGATGACTCTTCATCAAGCTTGTTAACCTGCTTTCTCTCCATGAACGGTACCTGACTCGCTGTGATCTCCAGCACTATTTGCTCTCCTGATTTTAATGCATCCTGCACTTGCTCCAGGGTTTGAGCGAAGTATTGACACTGATATAGTGAATGCTGTTAAAGCCCCAGGAAACTTTTAATTCTAATCTCTAATTATATGGATGACAAACAAATTTGCACTACCACCGAAGGTACTGTGAGCTACAGTAATATTTTCACACCAGCAATTTTGAAATGGTCCAAATCTATTTTTTGACACTGATGCATGAGTTGGGTTCTAGGGGTTGTATTGGTGAGAAAGGTTGGGGTTAAGAAAATAAAAGCACTGAAAGCAGCCACCCTCCTGTCTCTACTGCTGTTGAAACTAATTTCAATCCAGATAAATTTAGCGCTTAATTTCTAATCATTCAAGCCTATTCACAGTATGCTAGTTGTTTCATCGGTTGCTGGCTTGGTTGTTAATGAAGTGCGAGGCAAGAACAAGATGTTCTGAAATGGCATTGGTGGTGCTGAGGGAAACGACTGTAGAGCACTTTGTTCCATTTTACCAAATGGCATGTTATAGCAAACACCGTGAAAGGTGATGAAAAGAGGAAAAATGTAGATGACAGATAGCTTTTGAATTGACATGCATCTTCATTGCATGTGATACCCTCCCTATCCACCATTTCTCATCCAGCCCACCTCTTCTGCCACTCTGTGAATGTCTGCCTGCATTCCCCACATGCATCATGCTTGTGAACAATACAATAATGTTGCTAATAACTCAAGCTGTGGCTGTTGTTTTGAACTGCGGATCGTACGGTTTAATTAAAAAATACACATTATTCCATGTATGTGATGTATGTATTCATTATTGCAGCATTCCTTAAAACTGTGCATTCTGTTCTTAATCCAACAGAAAAACCTCCTTTGATTGAAATTTTTGTGAAACCTTTCAGCACCGGGTGTATAACTTTCCAAAAAAGTCCCAGAAATACAAACTGTTGACAGATCTGACATGCATAATACATCCATCCAGGCACACTCAGCCATAGCTAACACTGCATTGAAGGAATGACTATTTTTTAATGTTTTTTTTTGGCAGTGCAGAGTTCTAATCTAAACAAGCAATCGATAATGCTTTGACATTTCCCTTAAAGTATGGTACAGCATTCTTGCTGTTTAATACGAGTTCCTGCTTCTTGTCCCAGTGGGCAAGAATTAACTGAGGTCCTCAACTAAAACCTGAGGATATGCATGAAATAGGGAAACGATCATTATCCTGACACAGCACCATTAGAAGTTGAAGTTCTGAAATCCGTAGATAGATAACACCGATGAGCAATAAGCCATGACACTTTACTCCTTTTGAACTCAGGAGGAAGGAATAGTAATCAGGTGCCTAAAAAGGGCAGGAGAACAGTTGTTTTTTATCACATGTGAATCATTGACTGCTATAGCACAGAAAGAAGCAATTTAGCTTATTGGGTCTGCCGCTGCTTGGTTCTGCCCGGGTCGGTATTCATTAGAGTTTAGAAGAGTGAGAGGAGTTCTGATTGAAATGTATAAAGTTCTAGCAGGGCTGGACACACTCAGTGGAGGGATGATATTTTCCCCGGTTAGAGAGTTTAGAACAAAGGGCCACAGTCTCAGGATATGGGGCAGGCCATTTAGTGCTGAAATGAAGAAAAACTTCTTCATTTGAAGGGTAGTGAATTTGTGGAATTGTCCATCACCAAAGGATGGGGAGGACAAATCATTGAATATGCTCAAAAGAGAGATATATTAAGTTATAAAATTAAAGCAGGAACATGACACTGAGATTTACCATGATCATATTGAATGGTGGAGCGGGCTTGAAGGGCTGCATGGCTTATTCCTGCTCCCAGTTTTATGTTTTTAGATAAATTCAAACTCATTCCATTGCCCAATGTTCTTCCCATGGCCTCTGTGTTAAATATTTGTCTAAATGATCTTTACAAGATGCAACAATGTCTGTCTCATCTAGTCTGTGCTCCTACAACTATTTGCGTAGAAAAATATCTCCTGAACTTTCTTCTATGTCAATCAAGTTGATTAGCATTTTTCACTGACTGTGAAAAATAATAGTTTTCTCATTCATTCTATCAATACACTTCACTTTTTAAAAGAAAATCTGTTAAATCTACTCTTTGCCTTAATTCCTGTAGCACAATTAGTTGCAATATCTTGTGTCAATGTCATTTATTTGTTCTTCAGTATCTCAGAAGACGGCAAGGGTATTTTCTCATGTTTTGCAGCAAGGTCTTTGATGACTGATGTGACCCAGAGCTTCAGAATGCATACAGGATATACCAAGTTGAGAACCTTGAGTTTTAAAATGAGACATTGTCGCTGAGACTCATATCCAACACCAGCAATGTAACAAAGCTCATGGTGAGAAATGTCACCATGGATGTTTTCACAGCACTTATTCTTAACTTGAGTTAGTTGTTCCCACTTATGGACTTCTATTTTGTACTCAGGGTTGCTTTTAAGCAGTAAGAATTGTATGGGCACTCGAATGATGTCAGTTATTTGTGGCAGAATCACTTAAGTCCAGTGAGGCCTATCTCACTGTCTGGAGCAACTTCCTGCATCTTTTATGCATATGCTAGGTATGAATTTCACATGGGGCAGCAGAGAGTTGCCAGTTAAGGGGGATTATTGCTTCTAAAATACTTTTTAACTGCACTTCTTGTTTCAGCTAATATACAGTTTCCTGACATACCAAATGTACTGAAGAAACTAGTATCAAGAATTCTCAGCGCAGAAGTCCGAATGGGCACTGGTAATACTGCTTGTTGTGAAGACACACTGTGTTTTTCAGCACGGAACAGCAACTCTATGCATGATCTGCGGGCACAGCTATAAACACTTCTTGTCCATGGACATTGGCATTCAAGATTTACCAACCACTCAGGTTTCTCATGGCATTCCACAATCCATTTCCAGGATATTTAGGAAGCACTGAAATACATTGTAGGGCACAGAGCAACTAGCATTGAAAAGCTGCTGCAAGGACTTGTACACATGGACAGGCACCCGGCTTATGGAATGGACCAGGCTGCATCTCAGGGCTGCTCACTCACTAAGTGCTTACCTGCATGCTTGCAGCACCTGTACCTTAACTTGCCAATGAGTACAGTCGCATAACCAGGTAGCTTCCCTTGCCAGTCCACAGTCCTCAGTTAAAGAGCTGTAGATCTTGATGTTGTGCAAAACTAATCAAATTTGTACAAATGTGAGGCTTTATATACAGTGTAGTATCACCAAAGTGCCCTCAAAAGGACTTTTTCTTTCCCACTACCTGTTCTGCAGCCGGCCTAGAGAGATCCTGCTCAACAATGGAGATCGGTGATCCTAAAGGCTTGGCCGCACAATTTTGGGGTCGCTTGTGTCTGAATGGCCCTAATATGCAGACAATCTTCTTGCCAGAGGGAAACGGACTCTTTTCAGCTTCATAGTGGGCACATAGGTTGGAGGACAAGGTCAGTGCCCTGAGAGAAGACTTTTGAAGGCCTGTGTGGGCTTTCTCCTACAGCTGGCTGCTTCCTGCATTGCCCTATCTCCACATGAACAAAGGGGCACTGGGGCTATACGCCAGGTTCCACATAGGCTCCCCATCCCTCTGTCACTATGCCTTCAGTGCTGAGGGCCAGTGACTGAGGCAATAGAGTGCAGATGCATGCACCTGTCCACCATACCCTAAGGATACTGGACCTGTGTTCATTCTTTATGGCAGCTGCCAATCTGTCCATGCACATAGCCAAATGATTGCATGCTGAGGCAGTGGGCTCCCCGTAGTGGAGCAGCATTTGCGCAGCCCCTTGGCTTTTCAGGCCATTATGTTGTACACACCTGACTGCTAGTCCTGTTCCTCTCTATGTAGGTGAATGAAGTCTCTGATTGTCGATGCCACAGAGACCTCTTCTGCCTGTGTAGGTGCCTAGTCTCCAGCAATTCCTCTGAGTGCCAGGGTCCTAGGGGCATTTCTTTCTTGACAACACAAGCTAGTGAGCACCTCAGAGTAAGCTCTGCAGCTGGCTAAGAGCTCTAAGCCTGATATTCCCACTGAGGTGTCAGTATCTGCACTGTCGGAGGGCGTAGGAGGCAGCCTTGCAATGCTTCCTCCGCGGCCTCTCATTGTCAGATGTTGAGGATGTGGCTTCTGGTAGAGGTGTGTGTTGCTCTTCTGAGGATGTGGTCATCCTGCTGTGACTTGAAAGTTACAAGGGAGAGAAGGTGTAGTGGCCAATGGTCAGAAGTGGTGTGAAATGAATGAGACTGACAGAAGGGTTAATGTGAGAATTGCAGTAAATGGAACTTACTGAGCTAGAGGGGCAGGATTCCTTCCTTGTAGCAAGTCAGGAGCATCATGAAGGCTACCGTTCCACCTGTCTACTGGAACTCCAGGTAGCTGCTGGGGAAAACAAGGGGGCCACTTTACCACTCAGCGTCTTCCAACTGAATGCCTGTCACAGAGCAGGGCACGTTTGGAATGCCATTGCTCATCTGGGTGCAAGGTGACCATTTTAAATAAGGCCCGTGTGATATCCATGGAGTGGTGAGTTGTACCCGAAATGGGATGTGGTAAGATAGGACTAGAATCAGATGAAAGGACAGAGTAGGTCATTAATGAGGTGAGTTTAAGTCAGACTCGTGGTGAAAAACCCTCCAAAAACTTGATAACAGGCACTGACCCAAAAAAGAAATGAAAAGTTCAGCCTTTCATCTCTTTTGCTATTTATCACAAATATGCTTCCACGCACTGTAAAAAATCTTTGGTACTGTGTTTCATCAGATATACACACTACTTGACCAGACTATGGCAGGCCAGTCCTTTACTCATGGTGTAGCATCACTAGGCAAGGTCAACCTTTAAAGAACATTCGTGCCAGGAATCTTGTCTTGGCATCTGAACTTCGTTAGTTGTCTCAAACAGCTCAAGTGAAAAAGATTCATTTGTAAGTATCATCAACATGATTTAAAGATTGCACACAACACTTGATATGATACCACATTATATAAACCAAGTGATGTTTGGTTTCATTTGATGTGGCACTGGGAAAGCAGGAGCCGGAGAAGAGCATTCAGACCATTGAGTCAAACTACTCAATTAGATCAATAATTCTGTATCTTAACCATATCTACCCACCTTGGTTCTACAATCCTTAATAAACTTGCCTAACAAAAATAAGTACAAATGTATAAACATTGCAATTGGTATCAGCACGCTTGGACTGAAGAAAATTGTTGCCTATGGATCTTATATTTCAACGGTACCTGCTAAAAGATTCCTGCTAAAAGATGTTCCCAATGTGAATGTTGGGTAATAACAGAATCTGATTTGTTTATTATTGTATAATGGTGGAATAAATAGTTTACAGCCATTGCTTTTAGCTCAGACATTTCAAACAACAGAATCACACCATTGTTATGCTACAGAAGGAGGCCAATCAACCCTATGTACCTGCACTGCTGATAACTGACTAAGGTACTGCTCGTGACCAGTATCAATGGAAAAGTACCCCAAAACTATTTAACACCTTCAGGTTAGCAGAGGGAATATGTTTATAGATAAATAAAATATTTATTTTGCCCTCAGGAAACAATAGCTTGGGACATCACTGGTTAAGATGTGAACATTACTTACAGCCAGATGCAGTGCAATTCTGGGATGTGGGACCTTGTGAAGTGTTTTTATTGATTTAGCCTGTGTGAGGAAATGTATCTCTTGCTTTTCCAAGTCCAACAAATACTGCCAGCATTCGGACTCCAGTGTCTAAAGTACAAAGTCCAGACCACAGAAGGTAGTCAGGGCATAGGTTCTTCCTTTGGTTCTTGGTTGTTTCTATTGTCTATAGAGTATATAACACATGGAAACCAAGATTGTGGACAACTTTAGAAAGAGAGATACAAAGGGAAAAGAATTAGGAAAAGTGTGCGTGGAGGCATGGAATCATCATGCAGCAAGCTTAAGTTATTTACATTCCCTTTCCCGTGCTCATTTACATAGTTCTCCCTGCTTGAGTGCAATTTACTAACGTTCTTAATGCTGCATAGAACATGTCATGATCTGAAAGCTCTCTGAAGGCACCATTTTGATGCTGAGCAATATGTTTTCTTCTTTCTTCTTTTGTTATAGGTTCTTACAGGACGAACGTTGGAGAAAGTGGCACTATGGACATACATAACAGCAGACTGCATTAAGCACCCCGCTCAGCACTATCACAGCTACTAATGTCCTGGACCATTTCAGAGTGAGATTTGTTGGTTTGGTTATTCGTTCTTCAGGTGTGTATATTATTATCAAGACCAGCACTTCTTTTAATTGGCTTTAGCTCTGCCTTCAGCACCATAATTCCAAAAAAACCCATCTCCAAACTCTGAACTCTAGAATTCTGCTTCTCCCTTTGCAACTAGATCCTTGACTTCCTGACGTGTAGACTACAATCAGTGAGGAAAGGCGAGAACACCTCTACCACAATAATCCTCAGCATCAGTGCCCCGCAAGGCAGCATACTCAGCCCTTTACTCTGTATATGCTCATGACTCTATGGCCAAAATCAGCTCTAACTCCATTTACAAATCTGCTGATGATGCCACCATTAGTGGTTCAGATCTCAAACAACGATGAGACGGAGTAGAGGAAAGAGACAAACAGCTTAGTGATACGCTGGAAAGACAATAATCTCTCCCTCAATGTCAGAAAAATGAACGAGATAGTCATCAACTTCAGGTAGCAGAGTGGAGGATCCACCCTTTCCTGGTGCTGAGGTGGAGGTGGTCAAATGCTTCAGGTTCCTAGCAGTGAATATCACCAGTGATTTGCATGTCGAAATTACAGTCAAGAAAGCACACCAATGCCTCTACTTCCTTAGAAGGCTAAGAAAATTTGGCATGTCCACAATTACTCCTACTAATTAAATAGATGCACCATAGAAAGCATCCTATTTGGATGCATCACAGATTGGAATGGCAACTGCTCTGACCAAGGAAATTACAGAGAGCTATTACCCAGCCCAGTCTATCACAAAAAAACAGCCTTTCTTCCATTAACTCCGTCTACACTTCCAGCTGCCTTGGGAAAGCAGCCAACATAATCAAAGACCCCTCCCACCCTAGTTATATTCTCTTCCATCCTCTTCAATTGGGCAGAAGTTACAAAGTCGGTAACAAGTGCCAACCAATTTAAGGATAGCTTCTTCCCTGCTGTTGTTGGACTTATGAACAGACCTCTCCTGCATCACAGTTGATATTTTGTTGCACCTTCCCTGTACTTTGTAACATTATATTCTTCATTCTGTTCTATTACCCTGATGTACTTTTGTAACGGTTGATTTGGTCAGCAGGCAAAACAACACTCTTCACTGTATTTCGATACATATGACAATAATAAACCAAATCAAATCATATCATATCAAATCTCTGATTACCTGCAAATGATTGGTTTGTCAAGCCATTTCACAGGTGATTAATTGGAGTCACAAAGGCCAGATTAGATAAGGACAACAGATTTCCT
Source organism: Ginglymostoma cirratum (assembly GCA_024137785.1). Taxonomy (NCBI): domain Eukaryota; kingdom Metazoa; phylum Chordata; class Chondrichthyes; order Orectolobiformes; family Ginglymostomatidae; genus Ginglymostoma; species Ginglymostoma cirratum. Next base: position 11,900,280 of record JAHRHZ010000222.1, read on the forward strand.
CCTTTGAAATGTGCTAGTGAACCAAATGGTTGCAAATGGAATACAGCAGATTCTCACATGTTACTGAGATTAAGACTACCATCTTTTCTAATTTTATTAACTAATTGAATTAAAAATCCTGGATGGTGGGATTTGAACTCATGTCTCTGTGCCTCTATTCTGTTGGGGAGAATTGCACCTCATAAATGTAGAAAGATCTGGATAAGTAGTAAACGTTATTATATCAGCATCTTACCAAGCCTCCTTGACACTTGTGTTAATGTAGGAACATAGAGCCTTTGTATTTTTTCCGGTCTACAGCTACAGAACATTTTAATATTACTCCAGGCCTGCGGGAAATACAAAGTGCCATACAGTGAGTGACATCTTCATTGGCTTCGGCAGTACAGCTTTAGTAGTATTTTAGCCTCTGCAGAAGGCTTCTGCAGTACAGGCCTGCAGTAAATGTGATCTCATTAGACAATCAAAGTCAAGATCAGGGTGTGTATGTAACTGGAGCCAATTTTTGATCAGAATTCTACACCTATTTCATTTTTGCATATCAGATCCCTCCACATCACCCTTCTCACTTTTCTTCATCACCCCTGTTGGACTATAGCTTTATATTGTCATTCTGCCTATATGCTTAATTTTTTTTGATTGAGTTTGGACACATTGGTAAGATTGTCATGAAGTAACCAAGATCTTTTCTCACAACTGTACTAATTCCATCCTTTATTAATAGAGCCATATCAACGCCAAAGATGTGCAGGTTCAGTGGATTGGCCATTCCAAATTGCCCATAGTGTCCAGGGATGTGTAAGTTAGGTGGATTAGCCCTGGGAAACACAGGGTTACAAAGAGAGGGTAGGGGGTGAGTCTGGGTGTGATGCTGTTTGGAAAGTCTGTGTGGACTTGTTGGGCTGAATGGCCTGTTTCTACACTGTAGGGATTCTATGATTCTATGAAATTAAATTAATTCCTTTCTTTCCATCCTTTCAAAGTGTCAAATACCCTTGGTCACCTTGCAACCAGACCTCTGCAAAAGGCTACCATATCATACATTTATGTCTAGATCTGAGCATAAATGCATACTTCCCTCTTAAAATAGCATAGTTTCTTGATAAATGTCAGCCAGCTCAGAAGCCAACTAGTAGTGATCAACATAACTCTACTCAATAAAAGGAAACATTCTTGAGTCTCAGAAGAATGTTCACTGAAGCTAAAGGGGAAAATTGCTCCACTTGCCATTAATTACATTGATGTGTGACAACTTTTCACCACTCAGAGATCAGAAGACACAAGTGATTTCACAGATTTGGAGGAATTTAACAACTGAAGAAGAATCTTTATAATCTGAACATTGTACATTCTTGGCAGCCCAACCACCAGAGGAAGACTCTTAATGCAGATATTCAGCTGATTAGAAGCAGTACAAAAATAGAACAGTCAACTTTACTCTCTAAGATTGTACCTGACCTGATAGAACAGTGATGCTGCTAAAATGAATAGAATCAAGAATGGTAGGATCATGTTACAACATCAAAGGGAAATGATTATTTCTTTCAGAAACATAATTATTTTCTTTGACATGATTTGAGGAAACTAGACACTCCAATGGAGACAAATGATCAACAGTAACATTGAACCTAGAGGATGGTCTCAACAATGAGTATTAGGGAAATCAAAATCCACCAAGGTTTATTTGTTCGAGTCCGAAAATTGGACAAGGAGTCCAAATAAACAAAAGCCTCTTGAAGAAGAACGCATCTTTGTTCTTTACAACTGTAAGAAAAGACTGCTCCCTGGCTCTCTGATATGGTTTCCTACCATCAGAATTATTCAAGGGGAGAAATCGAAAAAATCAGCTACCTATCCTTCGAAGTTGATTGGTTCCACAAATGAGCCCCATGGATTTGTAAACACTTGTCAGAACTTGTCACGCATAAGCACAAAAATATAACAAATGGCTTCACAGCAAAATCTTGCCAGGTCTGAAACAAGGTGGATAGAGAATCTGAACAGGGATGATGCAGTCATGCAACAGATAGCAAAGCAGCAAAGGTTGTACACTATTAACACATTGGAAGGAATGGTGAATCAGAACCATTGACATTTTGTCCCACTAAAGAACCACACCTGTCCTTACTGCAATGGGATAAACTTAATGAATTACACCAATAACTAGTTCAGTCACTACCAACTTGAACATAAGATCAGCAGCCAAATCAGCAATCCTCAAACACAGCTCATTCCAATCCAACACATACTTGATCAAGACCGATAGCCAGGCCTCTGAATTGACTGAATTTATAAAGTCAGAGATTAGGGGTAAATATTTACTTGCTAGGCTATTTCAGAGGGCAGATAAAAAATATCACCATCACCACCACAAGATGTACTGCAGAAATTCACCAAGATGCTCAGACAGCAGCTTCCAACCCACATCCACTTCCATCTAGAAGGACAAAGGCAGCAGATACATAGGAACACCACTACCTGCAAATCCCCCTGAAAGCCACTCACCATCCTGACTTGGAAATATATTGCCATTTCTTCACTGTTGCCAGGTCAAAATTCCGGAATTCCCTCCCGAAGAGCATTGTGGGTCAACCTACTGCACATGGACTGCAGTGGTTCAAGGTAGCAGCTCACCACCACCTTCTCAAGGGCAACTAAGAATGGGCCATAAATGCTGGCCCAGCCAGCAACACCCATGTCCAACGAATGAATAAAAGAAAAGGAATCTTATATTTCGGGGAAAATATCTGCTAAAATTGATAAAGATGGAAAGTATAAAGATGTCGTATGGCTAGCAAATAGGCAGGCTGGTATTATATGCAAGCACAGAAATTAACATGGCAGTCTAAAAGCTGATAACATTGTTCTACTTTACTGTGATACATCAGATTACCATGTCATAAAGACATCCCACCTCTCCTGAAGAATCTGACTGTTACCAGGAAATAGCTTCATCACTGGCGCTTTAATAGTCATTCAATCCTCCATCCAAGTGGCTGTCTTGATGCGTGAACTAAGGTAATTTGTTTCCATCGTCATAACTGAACCTTCCTTTCCAGATGTCCGCACACCAAGCTTGGGTATCAATCCTCCAACCAGGGATCAAAACTTGGCTCTATAAGAATACATTTGATGTCACAGATTACCTCCATATTTAAAGCAATGAAAATTTTCATTATACTGATAGAGGTGTAAATGAAATGTTCTGGTTTCTTGCTTGATGCTACAACATTATAAATTTATTAGGCTCATCTACATTTCTCATGAATTGCGTTACTGAACCAATGGTTACACTCTACATTCATTCAAAAAGCTAGTTGTATGAAATTAAAGATTTAAAACATTTCTTATTGCCAAGCCAAACATTTTCATCTATCAAATTACTGTAACCGAAAAGTTTTTACTGTACATCTGCACAAAATTATGACTCACCGCTTGGATATTTAACACTTCCTACTCACCCACATCGTTTCTACAGAGTGGATATGATTCTAGCCTGATCCTTTCTTCAAAAATTTATTATTTTTACTTTAAAGTAAACTAATGTTTTAACATTTATTATATTAGTTTAGATTTTTAAAAATTGTTGCTGATTTTAGCAAAGTTCACAAACTTTCTTGGATTACGGTCACATGCTGCTTGCAGAGATGTGCTCTGATGGTCTAACCTGTCCAATGCACTAAGGATCTGAAATTCCACAGTGGTTTGGTGTTTCTGGGGCCTAAAATCAGGGCAACCTCACTGTAATAACCAGCTCCAGGAGCTTAAACTGCCTCCACTGTTCTGCCACTTCAAACAAATTTGAGTGCTTGAATTATCAGTAAGATTCCTCCATTGAGTCCCCTACAGTTGAGTTCAATATAACAAAATGTAGGCTGGTGGTTTTTTCAGCTCTGGATTTTCTCTCTTCATGCTTGCCATGCACTAAGCTTACACCAGACTGAGAAACACAAGATTCAGCTGTTGGCAAGATCAGCTGGGGAGATTTTTGAGGCCAAGCAGAGCTAAGCACTGGTGGTTGACTTCTAACAGGTTAGGGCTGCACGGTGGCTCAGTGGTTATCACTGCTGCCTCACAGCACCAGGGACCTGGGTTTGATTCCAGCCTGGGGTGACTGTCAGTGTTGAGTTTGTATATTCTCCCTATTTCTGCTGGGTGCTGTGGTTTCCTCCCACAGTCCGAAGATATGCAGATTTGGTGAATTGGCCCTGCTAAATTGCCATGTAGTGTTTAAGTCTGTGCAGGTTAGGTGGATTAGCCATGCTAAATATGGGGCATGGAGATAGCGTGGGATGCTCTTCAGAGTGTTGGTACAAACTCCATAAGCTGAATGGCCTGTAGGTGAATACACTGTAGGTATTGTGATTCTGTGTTCCATTTGACTTCAGAATTGCTTCTGACCTATTGTAAGAATGAAAGACAGCTTTGACTTCTTACACAGTGCACATTTCTTGGATGGGAGTACGGCATTCATTGTGGACGTACTTTTATAGGCTATTGTCTTGAAGTAGAGTGTAAAGGGAAGGAATGAGGCAGTATTTAAGGAAGAAGCAAAATTTAAAAATATTTAGGTAGCACGCATCCTATTAATACCGTTACAATTCTGTTCAAACTAACAACTTTTAAAAAGAGGTTTGAACTTCCAATTATCAGCTGAAAGAATGAAATTGCAAAACTTCACATTTAAAACCTTCTACTGTAATGAATGATTAAAACACTATTGACTAAACAGTTTTATGTGTGGGCAAGTTATTCTTTAACATGTAGCGGAAAGTTCACCTTTTATCCACATCACACTCTTGGAATTATAGTCCTACTTACAAAGAGTCCACTGTTGATTTTAGCTTCCAATTGGTTTCTGTATACCCATTCTGCTCACTAATAATGCTGTATAGCAATTGCGAAGTGTCTTCCTAAGTTTTCAGAGAGTTTCTTACGGATAGCATCATTAGCAAAGCCTGTTTTATTGAATCTTTTGCCCCTTGCTATGTCTGCACAAATCTCCACCAATCCAGGGAAGGCTGCAGGATTGAGGATAGCAGATTTAAAACAGATGAAGAGAAATTACTTCTCTCAAAGAGTCATCAATTTGTGGAATTCACTACGCAGAATATGATGGATGTCGGGACATTGAGTAAATTTAAGGAGGACATAGGCAAATTTTAAATTAATAATGAGATGAAGGGTTCTGAGAAGTGGGCAGGAAAATGGGGTTGAAGCTGATAATAGATCAGCCATGATCATATCAAATGGTGGAGCAGACTCAAGGGGCTGAATTGCCCACTCCTGCTCCTATTTCTTATGTCCTTATATTCTTATTGAACACCATTTCCCACCTGCGTCCAGTTGTGGTAGTTCATGAAGCCAAGCAGCCTCTTCTCCCTTTTCACAAAATCAAACTTCTGCCTGTCTGTATGGAAGGCTGTAACCAGCTCTCAAAATGGTTTCCTCTGCCCTCCTCCTTATGGTCACATGCAACCCATTAACCTGCATTCTGGTAAAAATGCTAATGACCTATTCTTGGTTTCGACTCCTATTCATTTTAGGAGTAAAGTAATAGATTAAAATGCAATTGTTTACAGCCTGATACTTACAACATCTTTCTCGGACTCTGGCAGACTCAAAGTCCACTCGTTATAAGTCAGAGATTGCTGTTATTCTCTCTAAGTATACACGGCTTCTTTTTAGAGTTGTAGAGTGTCCTAGAGTATACGGCATAGAAACGGGTCATTAGGCCCACCATGTTTATACCAACCAACAAACACTAAACTACATTAAACCCATTTACTTACACTTGGTCCATTGCTAACAATGCCCTGGACTTTTAAGTACTCATCCAGATGCATCTTAAATGTTGTGAGAGTACCTGCCTTTACCATCCACTTTGGCAGCACGTTCCATATTTCTGCCATTGTCTGTGTGAAAAAAATTCTCAGATCTCCTCTGAACCACTTGCTCTTCATTTTAAACTTACGCACTTTAAAGCAGATCCTTCCTCAGCCTCCGCTGCTCCAAGGAAACCAAACCCAGCCTATCCAGTCTGTCTTCATAACTGAGACTTTTCATCTCAGGCAACATCCTGGTGAATTTCCTCTCCAGTGTAATCACATCCTTCCAATACTGTGGCAACTAGGACTGCACACAGTCTTCCTTCTGTGGCCTAAACAATGTTTTATAGTTTTGTAACAAGATTTCCTTGCTCCTATATTCTACACAACAATACATGTTACAAAATGTCATTTTTTTTTGGCTATGATGTTAGTACCGGGTATGTACCACAACTGCTGGCTGTTCACCTTCTACCTTCAGAATGCTCTACAGCCACTGTGAGACATCCCCAACCCTGTCATCAGGGAGGCATTTAAGAGTCTCGATTGCAGCCACAGAACCAATTGTCAGTTCCCTTGACAACCAAGTCCCCTATTGTTCAGGTTCTCCCAGTCTTTTCCCTCCCCTGCTGTGCAGCAGAGCCAACCGTAGTGCCACCAACTTGGCTTTCCACTGAGTGGTCATTTCCTCCCCACCCTGAACAGTATCTAACAGTATCTGAGAGGGGAACAGCTACAGTGAACTCCTGCACTACTTCCCACACTTGTGTGTCTACCTGGCGGTCACCCAATGCTTTTCTGCCTGTGTAGCCTATCCTGGTAATCTGTGGCCAACTCACTAAATGTGCTATCCAAGATGTCCTCAGTATCATGGATGCTCCATGGTGAGTCCAACTGCAGCTCCAGACACTCAATGTGGTAGATTAGGAGCTGCAGCTGAACACTGTCTCTGCATACTTTAGCAAGGCTTTTGACAAGGAACCGCATGGTAGGTTGTTGAGTAAGATTAAATCTCATGGGATCCAGGGGGAGCTAGCCAACTGGATACAAAATTGGCTGGACGGTAGAAGACAGAGGGTGGTGGTAGAGGGTTTATTTTCACACTGGAGGCCTGTGATCAGTGGTGTACCACAGGGATTGGTTCTGGGTCCACCGTTGTTTGTCATTTATATAAATGATTTAGATGAGAATTTAGGAGGTATGGATAGTAAGCTTGCAGATGACACCAAGATTGCTTGCATAGTGGACAGTGAAGAAGGTTATCTGAGAATGCAGTGAGATCCTGATCAACTGAGCCAGTGGGCTGAGGAATGGTAGATGGAGTTTAATTTAGATAAATGCAGGGTGTTGCAATCTGATAAGGCAAACCAGGCAGTACTCACAGGAAATGGTGGGACCATGCGGAGTGTTATAGAACAAAAAGATTGAGGGATACAAGTACATATCTCCTTGAAAATGGAGTCACAGGTAGACATAGCAGTGAAGAAGGCTTTCGGCATGCCAGCATTCATCGGTCAGAGCACTGAGTATAGGAGTTGGGACGTCTTTTTCAAGCTGTACAAAACGTTAATGAGGTTACATTTGAGAGTACTGCATGCAGTTCTGGTCACCTTACTATAGAAAGGACGTTATTAGACGAGAAAGAGTGTAAAAGCAGATTTACTAGGATGCCACCTGGATTGGAAGGTTTGAGTTACAGGGGCAGTTTAATAGGCTGGCACTGTTTTTTTTACTGGAGCTTAGGAGACTAAGGGGTGGCCTCTTAGAGGTATATAACATCATGGGCGGCATAAATAAGCTAGGTAGCCAATAGATTTACCCGTAGACATGGGGGTCTAAAACTAGAGGGCATAGGTTTAAGGGAAGAAGGGAGAGATATAAAAGGGTCAGATGGGTAATTAGTTCACACAGAGGATAGTGAATCTCTGGAATGGACTGCCAGATGTAGTGATGGAATCAAATACAATTTCGTCATTTGAGAAACAAAATGGTAAATGGATGGGATAGGTGTGGAGGATATGGACTAAACACAGACAAATGGGACTAGTTTAAATTGCGAAAATTGTGGTATGGGTAACTTGGGCCAAAGAGCCTGTTTCCATGCTGTGGGCATCTATGACCCTATACATGTCACCATGGAAAATGGAATTGTCCCTCATTTCCCACATATTGCAGGAGCTACATTCCACAGGGAACATGGATGTCACTGGCTAGGCCAGAATTTAAAATCCATTTCTAGTTGTCCTGGAGAAATTGCTGGTGGGTGGCTTTCTTGAACTGCTGCAAACCATTTGGTCTAGGTAAACCCAGAATACTGGCAGGGAGGTAAGTACAATGATCTTGACCAAGTGACATTGAAGGTAATATATTTCCTAGTCCGAATGGTGAGTGGAGGCTTGGAGACGCAGTTGCAGATGGTGGTGTTCCTAGGTATCTGCTACTTTTGTCCTTCTACATGGTACTGTTTGTGTGTTTGGAAGGTGCTGTCCAAGGGACATTGGTGTATTTCCACAGTTCATCTTGTAGATAGTACACACTGCTGTGAATTTCATTGGTGAACTGAGTCAATGTTTGTGGATATGGGGTCAGTCAAGAATTTTCCTGAATGGTGTCAAGCTTCTTGAGTATTGCTGGATCTGCATTCATCCAGTCAAGTGGATGAATTCCGTTACACTCCTGACTTGTGCCTTTTATATGGTGACAAGCTCTGGGGATTCATGATGTTCCTGCAAGATTCCTAGCCTCTGACCTGCTCTTGTACCTACAGTAGTTATATGGTGAGTCTAGTTGAGTTTTTGTCAATGATAATCCCCAGGATGTTGATAGTGGGGATTCAGCAAGAGAATGCCATTGAATGTCAAAGGACAATGTTTAAATTCTTTTTTTTGTTAGAAGTGGTCATTGCTTGATACTTGTAGGGTGTGAATGTTACCTGCCACTTTTTGGATCAAACCTGGACATGTCCAGGTCTTCGTACATTTAGACTACTCCAGTATCTGAGGAGTCACAAATGTCACAATCATCAGTGAGCAGCCCCACTTACAATCTTATGCTGGAGGGAAAGTTATTGATAAAGCAGTTGATGTTGGTTGGGCTTTGGACATCACCCTGAAGGAAGTCATGCAGAGATGTGTTGGGGCTAAGAAGACTGACCCATAGCAACCTTTTTTTAATTCATTCACGGGATGAGGGTGTTGCTGGCGAGGCAGCATTTCTTGCCCATCCCTAATTGCCCAGAGGGCAGTTAAGAGTCAACCACATTGCTGTGGGTCTGGAGTCACATGTAGGCCAGACCAGGTAAAGATGGCAGTTTCCTTCCCTAAAGGACATTAGTGAACCAGATGCGTTTTCCTGACAATCAGCAAAGGCTTCATGGTCATCATGAGACTCTTAATTCCAGATATTTTATTGAATTCAAATTCCATCATCTGCCATTGTGAGATTCGAACTGGTTCCCCAGAACATTATCTGGGTCTCTAGATTAACAGTCCAACGATAATACCACTATACCTTCCCCTCCCCTAATTAGGACCATTACCATCTTCTTTTGTGCCAGGTATGACTCCAACCAGCAAATAATTTTTTCCCCTAAATCTCATTAACTCTAGTCTTGTTAGCACTCCTTGATGTCACACTTAATCAAATACAACTCTGATATCCAGGCACTCTCACCTCATCTCAGGAGTCCAGCTGGTCTGTGCATATTTGATCCAATGCTGCAGTGAGCGCAGGAGCTGAGTGGTCCTGGCCGAACCCAGACTTGGTACCAGTGAGCAGGTTATTGCTAATAGCACTGCTTGTGACCCCTTCCATCATCTTCTCAATAAAACAAAGTATAAATCTTCCTCTGATCTGGAACAACGAAACTACCCAGCTTACTGTCAGATCCCCTTAAGTTACCATAGATTTGGAACTAGAGCTCCAAGGTATAATAAGATTGCTAACCTCACATATGTAACCATATATTATTAAGCAAAAGAGAATTACTAATTTGTTCTTTACCTAATTGGTAAGCTGGGTCAACCTTTTCACATGGATCTGCAACTATAGTCATTGTTCGTGTGAAAAGTCTGTGAAAATCTTGCTTACCTACATTAAACCTTTATACTTCTGCATCATTTCAGGAAGAAACCAGGAAATCTGTGTAATGAAACCTCGGCTGCCATTCAAGCAATTAAAACTTTAGAACTATTTTTGTTTTTCCACTACAAGAGGGTGACACTGCTTGTCTCCAACATCTGCTATTGAATGCTATTGGAAAACAGGAGTCAAATTTCTTTCCTTCTCCTTAGTTTTTTTTAAAATCTTGGTGTGAGTGAAACAAGTACATAATAATTGGAGAAATTTGGTAATATCCTGTGTACTGGTTTTCAAACCATGCGGACTTAGACACTGATCACACAACTCTTGGTGCTTATAGGAGCTGATGGCTGTCGTCAGACTATCCATCTTGTTGGTCATTGGTTTAATGCGCAGTTGAATGGCAACAGATGGAAATGACTTACCTGAGGCTGCTGTTTCTTAGATTCACGGTACGTGCCAGTTAGCAACCATTTCCCTTCAGAACAGTTTGCCTGTTGCACAGTAGAGATGACACCAAGCCGCCCAAGCATAATCTTCAGAGATGGTGCCACAAGTTAATATCACCCATAGCAAGTTGCCATGAAAAGAGGGCCACCTTGGACTCCCAGACCATTTCTAACATGAACAGTCAATCAGCTTTTGCAATGCTGGTAAGATGTCTTTGAGAAACAATTGAATAAACGATTTAAATTATGTTGGGTCACCTAAAGGAAACATAGTTACATGAAAGATAAGGTTGGCTTCTGTTAATTGTATTGTTTGTTTTATTAAAGGAAAATATTAATTTATGTTTTTTTGGATTATTCATGGGGATTTTAGTCAGACAGGAAAAGGTCTATCAATTTCCTGCTAATATGTTCAATTAGTTTACCCTAATTGGCATGGATAATTCAAGATGAAGAGGTTTGATGTGCAGTACTGTTTTGGAATCAATTGAAGGATTATCCCTTTATTTAATGTTGGTCAAGGGAGTTAATCAAGTGCTGATGATCATTTCATGCTCAACTCCACATAGTTTTGCCTCCGGAGATTAGAGGGCCAACTACATGAAAATGTCAATGAACAGGTTTTGGCAGGTGACAAGATTGGATAAGGCAAATCAGGATACATCTTTGCAGTCATCTGAGCTAGATCTTAAAGCTGCTCCATTTTTGCATGCCAGAAAAAAAGCACTCTTCTTTTATTCCCAAATGGTCCCATAAATAACCACTCTGGTTGAGGTGGGTGCCTCATTGTAATGTCCCTCTTTGTTGTTTAAGAAACTGTATCTGGGGATCATTTTCAAAGTCAGTTCCAATGAAATGTGTAAAACATTGAAGTCATTGCCTGATAGTTGTTTGAGACTGAACCAGATTATTCACAAGCTTGATGTTGGAGATATATAATACAATCAAGCAGAGTCAGCATAGATTCACAAAGGGGAAATCATACCTGACAAATTTATTAGAATTGTTTGAGGAAGTAATGAACAGAATTGATAAAGGGGAAGCAGTCTGTGTAATATATTGGATTTCCTTGAAGTATTTGATAAGATACCATATGTTAGGCTACTTAATAAGAGCCTATGGCATTGGAGGTAATATATTAGAATGGATAGAGAACTGGCTAATCAATAGACAGTTGGAAGAAAGGGACATTTTCAGGATGGCAACTTGTAACTGGTGGAGTGCCACAAGGATTAGTTCATTTACAATATATATTAATGACTTGGCTGAGATAAAACAGATGAATGTCATATAGCTAACTTTATGGGTAATACAAAATTTGTGGGAAGGTATAACATAGTGTGGAACTGGAGGAACACAGCAGGCCAGGCAGCATCTGGAGGAAAGGAGCAGTCAGCATTTCAAGTATTACCTTTCTTCAGTCCTGATTTCTGAAGAAGGGACCCGACCCGAAGCATCAGCTTTCCTGTTCCTCTGATGCTGCCTGGCCTGCTGCGTTCTTCCAGCCTCCTGTTGTCTACATAGGCATATAGACTGGTTAAATGAGTTGGAAGAACTTGGCAAATGGAAACTAATGTGTGGAGATATGAGGTTATGCACTTTGGCAGGAAAAATAGGAAGTCTGAATATAATTTAAATGGAGAAAGATTGCAGAAATCTCAAGCAGAGATATTTGGGTCCCCTTGTTAATAAATTGCAAAAAGCTAGCACGTGTAAGTTCACCTGGTAATAGGGAAGGCAAATAGAATTGTTTTTATTTCAGGGTTTAAAAGTAAGGACATCTTGCTGAAATACATAAGGCACTCATCAGACCACACCTATAATACTGTGATCAGCTTTGGTCCCCTGATCTAAGGAAAGATATGCTGGTATTTCAAGTTGTCTAGAGAATGTTAGCTGGGCTGACCATGCAGGGATTGTCTCATCAAGAAAAGTTGAGTATATTGAGCCAGTATTCATTTGAAGTCAGAAGAATGAAAGGAAACATATAAGACTCTTAAGGGAGATGACAGATTAAATGCAGAGAGGCTGTTTCCCCTTGTTGAATAGTCTAGGACAAGAGGGCATAATCTCAGTTAGGACAGAGAATGGAGAAGTTTCTCTCTTAAAGGGTAATAGATTTGTGGAATTCTCTATTGCAGAGGGTTATAGAGGCTGGGTTGATAAGTACGTTCATGGCTAAGGTAGAGAAATTTTTAACCATTAAGGGAAACAAGGCTTTCCTAAATCTTTCCATCTTCTATCCTCCTTTAAGACACTATTTAAAATGTACCAAGCTTTTAACTATCTAACCGCTTTATGGTAGTGTCTTATTTTGTTTTGTAACACTCCGGTGGAGCACCAGCACTTTGTTATATTTAATATGCTACAGAGTAATCGAGGCCTACAGCGCAGAAAAAGGCTCGTCAGCCCAATCAATCTGTGAAGGTCAAAAACGATCACTTAAATCTAAGTTTATTTTCCAGTACTTGGCCCATAGCTTTTTATGCCATGTCATTGCAAGTGCATGTCTAAATACCAACACAGGCTCATAACTATATCCCTCAAGGCATTAATTGAGATGGTTTACTTTACTTTGCAGTGCATGGTCTAATTCCTAAGGATGAATGCATTATAGCAAATTGCAACAAATACCATTTCTTCATGCAGGTCTTTTTGCAGAATTTGGGCATCAGCAAATCATACCTTTTTTTTAAAAAGGGATTTCTGGGAGTCACAACAAGGTTCATTTGCTAACCATGGGATGATACATTGTAAGGTCCCAATCATGGGTGAGGTGTGCAGCTGGCAATGACTCAGATAATAATCTTCTAATAGATTTATTTCATGAATCATTAAACAGGATATAAAACTCTGAAGTAGATGGCCAGAGGGTTAATATCATTGGGATTAACATGACGGTGTATCGTAGTCTTAGGTGAAGTTATGCTTGACTTCCATTGTAACAGTTAGTCATTGTACACAGGGCAAGGAGATCAGGGCACTGAAGACCAGAAAAGATGACTGAATTACTATGGAAACTAACAGGCCAATGGTTGAAGTTTGAGATATCAGGACGCCCTGCATAAAGTTGAAAATTCTTAAAGTGTGGAGAAAACACTGCATATTTAAAAGAAGAAAAATTCTTTGGGTAACCATGCAAGAAGTAGTAATGTCATATACTGAAATGCAAATATCAGGAAAAATATGCCACTATGCGAATTCAAATGGTACGATGTTTTTCTATCCAACTACTTATCCCAGCAAAACAATGCAACATTCTGACAGCTCATTTGTTTGCCATATGACAGACTTTGAAATTTTGAACAAATTTGCTAGTGTACAAAGAAAACCTTCCCACTTGTGAGGTTTTTAATCTAGATCTCATAGACATATGATCATCGTCAAATAAACCCAGTAGAGGACTCAGAAGAAATCCTTTACTATCAGCATGGTGCGACTTTGGAGCTTGTTACCACATGGAATAAGCGAGGTTAATGGAATAGATGCCATTAAGGGAGATTAGATACATACGTAAGGGAGCAATGCATATGAGGATATGCTGGTATTATTAAACAATGCATGGTGGCAGGAGGCTCATGTAGAGCGTAAATAATGTTGTGGACCAGTTGAACTGTTCCCAAACTGAAATTTCTATGTAATCCCAGAGCAGAATTCAAGTGACTTTAACACTTGGTATTTGTAGAACCCCTTCCATTGATTTTGACGCGTTAAAAGAATAAGTGGGCTCTGTAATGGTCAAGTGATCTGCTCTTTCAGAATCAGCCCAAGGCAACTCCTGTGTTTCTCAAGTGTTCATCTAATATGTATTCTTTTTGTTTTGTTATTCAATTAGTATTCTCCATATCTAATTTGCATTGTTGTTCATATGGAACTCTTTCTAAGGTGGTTTTGGCAGTGATTTGTGAAGAGAGGCCAAACAAAAGGGGGACGTGCATTATGTGGACTAACAAGTGTTTCAGTGGATTTAATTTAAAACATGTGGAGTACATTTCTGGTTGGGTTGGCATACTAGCACAAACTGAATAGGACCTTACATATGCTTGTAATTCAATTCGCACCATTTATTATTCTATATGACATTTCATGTTATGATGTAAGTAACATCTGTCAATAAATGTTGGCAGAATCTAAGCATGTATACCTCTGTCTGTTCCTTAGATATTAACAGCTGGTATATCTACCAATTCTGGATCAGCACTTTGAAAAGAAAATTGCTTCAGGCACAAGGCAGCTTCTAATTAATGTATGGAGAAATTTCTGGCATGTAAGAATCAAAAGCAGCAGAAAAATAAATTAAACACATACACTATTTCCTTTGCACAAAATTTATTTGTGTCCACAAAACCATCAGTAAATCATACTTTCATTATTCAGCAAGAGATTATTGTCATGGAAATGGATCATAACCCAAGTTTACCTATGCACTTATTGATTTTGTAAGCTCAACATGTGTTTTTTAAAAGGGGACTGCCACTGTCAGACAAATGATGGCAAATGTAAATTCAGTGGCTGCCTGGAGAAGGTGAGACCATAGAAAGTTACACCTGATGAGGTGTCAATAAAAGTTCAATGGGATGGACTGGAAAGGGAGAAAGTACATGACAAACTGAAATGTAATCTCCTGAGAATTATTTCAGACTGTAAACATGATGGGAGGAAAGACATTAGTCTGACCGAGAGCCAGGTTTTGTGCCTTCCCCTTTCAAAAATACACGAGACAGGAGCTAAAATCTAGTTCAACCCTGGTCTGTGTGTACTAGTGGAAGAAGGTGTGCCCGTGGGCTGATGTACTCATGTCTACTGACACGGCTTCAAGCATTAGTGTTCTGAGTATGTCACAGTCAAGGTGATCACTGGTTATCCCTATACAGCACATAAAGAAATCTCACTCACTCTGAATGCTTGAAGAATGCAAGTCAGTCAAAAGCATACAAGACAAAAGGAAGATTCTCTCACTCTGCCAACCAACTACCATTAACAGGAAATAGGGCAAAAGGATTTCAATAAACCTGATAATCCAAGAATCCTGAAATTGGAGGAAGTACTGAGGGTGGCAAGTACAGATGTCTGGGTCGGTAATTTCAATATTTATCACCAGGAATTGCTAGACAACACCACTACCAACTGGGACATTCAAGTACGAAAGGACATTGCTGCTAGAATCGGTTTACAGGAGCTGGTGACGAAACCAGCAACAGGGCAAAACATATTTGACTTCATTCCCACGGGTCTGCCTGCTACAGATCCATGACAGTAACCATCGCACAATCCTTGTGGAAACGGAGATCTGATTTCACACTGAATTTGATTTAATTGGATTTATTATTGCCACATGTACCAAGGTGTTGCATGCAGTACAGGCAGATCGTACCATACAAAGTGCATTAGGATAACAGAACAGAGCGAAGAATGCAATGTTATAGCTGCAGAGAAGGTGCACAGAGTGAGATCAACATTGTTTAATATTTGAGAAGTCCACTCAGAAGATTAATAACAGCAGGGGAGAAGCAGTTCTTGAATCTATTTATACATGTAAACAAACTTTTATGTCTTCTGCTTGATGGAAGATATTGGAAGATAATATAATTGGCATGGAAGGGGTTTTTGATTAAGTTGGTCAGTTTTCTGAGGCAGCAGAAGTATAGGTGGAGTCAATGGATGGAAGGCTGGTTTGTGTAATAGACTGGCCTGTGTTCATGACTCGCTGTAGTTTCTTCCAGTCGTGGGAAGAGCAGTTGCCAGAACAAGCTGTGATGTGTCCAAGTAGAATGCTTACAATGCTGCTTCTGTAAAAATTGGTAAGAATCCTTGCTGAATTCCCTTAGCCTCCTGAGGAAGTAGAGACGTTGTTGTGCTTTCTTGGCCATTGCATCAACATGGGTGGACCAGGACAGATTGTTGGTGATCATCACTTCTAGGTTACTCTCCATTATGTTTTATGGTAGTATCACCATGCTAAATGGGACAGACTTCGAAAAGATCTGGCAACTCAAACCTGTGCATCCATGAGACACAAGGAGACATCAGCAACAGCCAAATTGTACCCCAACGCAATTTGCAACTTCATTGAACAGCATTTTCCCCAGTCTATCAGTACCATCAAGCTAAGGGATCAACCCTGGTTCAATGATGAGTGCAGGGAAGCATACATACCTAAAAATGAGGTGTTAACCAGTGAAACTACAAAACTGGTTTACATGAGTACGAAACTCTGTTAGCAGCTAGTGATGGACAGAGTTAGGTGATTCCACAACCAATGGCCCAAATCCAAGCCCTGCAATTCTGCCACATCCAGTCGTGAATATTAGTGGACTATTAAATAACTCACTGAAGGAGGAGGCTTCACAAAAATAAATTCGCAATAATGGGTGAGCCCAGCTCAGTTGTGCAAAAGATAAAGGTGGAGCATTTGTAATAATCTGCAGCCAGAAGTACCAATTGGATGATCCAAATTGGCCATCTCCAGAGCTCCCCAGCATCATAGATGCCGGTCTTTGTCTGATTCAATTCTCTCCATGTGATATCAAGAAATGGACAGAGCCACTGGGTTCTACAAAGGCTCTGCACCCTGACAACATTCTGGCCATACCACTGAATACTTTTGCTCCAGAACTTGCTGCTCCCCTAGCCAAGATGTTGCAGTAGAGTTACAACACTGGCATCTGCCTGATAATGTGGAGAATTGCCCAGGTTTGCCCTGTACATAAAAAAACCCATTAATTACCACCCTATCAGGGGTCTTGATCATCAGTAAAGAACTGATGGTGTCATCAACAGTGCTTTAAAGCAGTACTTGCTTAATCTGTTCACTGACACAAAGTTTGGGTTTCATCAAGGCCACTCAGCTCCTGACGTCATTACAGCCTTGGTTCAAACATGGAAAGAAGAGTTGAATTGTGAAGTGACAGTGACTGACCCGTACATCAAGGCCACATTCGATTGAGTGTGGCACCAAGGAATGCATGCAAAACTGGAATCAATGGGTGTCAGGGACAAGCTCTCCACTAGTTGTCCTGCCACATAGGAAAATGATTGTGGTTGTTGGAAGCCAGTCTTCTCAGCTTCAGGTCATCTCTGTAGGAGTTCCTCAGGGTAGTGTCCTAAGCCAACCATCTTCAACTGCTTCATCAATGACCTTCCCTCCATCATATGGTCAGAAGTAGGGATGTTCGCCAATGATTGCAAAATGTTTAGCACCATTCATGACTCCTCAAACACACAAGTAGTCCATGTTCAAATACGACAAAATCTAGACAATATTCAGACTTGGGATGGCAAGTGGCAAGTAGCATTTACACCACACAAGCACCAGGCAATAGCCATTTCCAATAAGAAAAAAATGTAACTACTGACACTTGACATTCAATGGAGTCATCCTCACTGAATTCCCCAGTATCAAAATCCTGGGATTAACCATTGCTGAGAAACTGAACTGGATTAGTTATATAAGTACTGTGGCTAGGAATCTTACAGTGACTAACTCATTTCCTGATGCCTCAAAGTCTGTCCACCGTCTACAAGGCACAAGTCAGGACTAGGATGGAATACTCCCCACTTGCCTGGATGAGTGCAGCTCCAACAACACTCAAGAAGCTTGACACTATTGAGGACAAAGCAGCCCGCTTGATTGGTATCACAGGCACAAACATTCACTCCTTCTACCACCAACACTTGGAGGTAGTCGTGTGTATCATCTACACAATGCACTGCAGAAATTCATCATTGCCACTTAGACAGCACCATCCAAACCCACAACCTCTCTCATCTCAAAGGACCAAAGCAGCAAATGGAAACGCTAAAACCTGCAAAGTCCCCTCCAAGTCACTCATCATCCTGAGTTGGAAACATCACTCTGTTCCTTTAGCGCTGCTGAGTCAAAATTTTGGAATTCTTTCTTTAACAGCAATGTGAGTCTGCCCACATTTAATTGACTGTGTTGAAGAAAGCAGCTCACCACCACCTTCTCAAGGGCAATAGGAATGGGCAATAATTGCTGGCTGAACTGGCAAATGGCCACATCCCATGAGTGAATAAACATAAATTGACCGTTTAACTATCAAAATTCCACCAACTACTCTTTAGGAATGACCCAAAGAGACTTATTCTATATCTTTCAAATTTATTTGTCTGTTTTTACTTCTTCTCATTCTTCTGTGTGTAACTATGCTGCAGTATTATTTCTTCTAACATTTAGTAACTAAATCCCACTTTCTTGTTAACTCAAGAAACCTGGTTAAATTGGCTTCTTGTAAAACATAAATTCGTTTTGGCCGGGAGACAGATATCCACAAGCAAGGTAATCCTTTTTAATTTAACCCTTTTGAGATCAAATGAAGGAGGTGGGGAGGTGGGTGAACAAAGAAAGGGTGTCAGTTCATCTGTCCTCACCAGGGAGCTTGCCAAGTTGAGGTTTTCCATCTGCAACTGTAACAACTTGGGGAACCTGACCCAGTATCTGATTGTAACGATATCAATGGCTGAAAGGCAAAACAAAGTGGTTGGGATGCTTTTCTCTCACTGATACCGCTTTTGCGCACTTGGGAGAAGACTTGTTATCAATGGCCCCTTTCCCATTTGTGCTTGCTTGGCATATGCTGTGTTATCATGCCTTAGACTACAAATTACACCTAAAAGAGAAAGGACCATTTTATAGGTATAAAAAATTCATTTGCAGGGAATTCTTCTATGTAGATAGTTACTCTGAAAGTGCAGAGAGAAATGAGTCATCATTGGCTGAAGACCTCCCCTTTTAGATGGGAGAAAGTTTAAGTACATGCGTTTTTAAACATTCTGATTGACAAAGTCAATGGTCTAGTGTTTCTGACTGTATGTAAAAGCATGATATTTTGGAAGTTCATGTTGTTTCAGGCCTTTAGGCTTGCCACAGCAAACAATTTACTTCCTCTAATTTGCCCAAGTTCTACTTCCAATTGCTATCTCACTTAATTTAAATGAGGTGAAAACGGAAAGTATTTGAATTCAAAGGAGGTGAAATTAGGCATGCATAAAAAAGGCAAGTACCCTTTTGGAAAATTAGGACCAATAACTCAATGATGTTCTAAGAACTCTGAGGAAGGGTCACCGGACCCAAAACGGTAACTCTGACATTTCTTCACAGATGCTGCCAGACCTGCTGAACTTTACCAGCAACTTCTGTTT
The DNA here is from genome assembly GCA_024137785.1 of Ginglymostoma cirratum. Taxonomy (NCBI): domain Eukaryota; kingdom Metazoa; phylum Chordata; class Chondrichthyes; order Orectolobiformes; family Ginglymostomatidae; genus Ginglymostoma; species Ginglymostoma cirratum. The sequence goes on from JAHRHZ010000222.1 coordinate 11,919,799, forward strand.
TTGTTCCTGATTCACAGCATCTGCAGTTCTTCTGGTTTTTGTTTCGATGACATTCAGTAACAATGTTGGGCACTCCAAAATCGTTCCCTGGATATTATAAGAAAGTTACATATGAGGGCTGCATTCGACCATAATGACCTTCAAATTTACTCTGCCATTTAATAACATTAAGTTATAACTTTATAGCTTGGACCCAGCAGCATTGGCGGTGGCTGCTTCAGCATGGTGGATGCAGCATTGAGTTTGGACCCAGTTTGGAACCCGGCAGCTTCAGCTGCATTGCTGAGATTGGCCCAGCATGGGCTCATGGCATTGGTGATGTCAGTAGAGGCAAAATGGCACAAAAGAACGGTGATACAGTTCCAGCAGCAGGGTGAAGGGACTTGAGGCTGGCCAACTACTTCGCGCTGGTGCTGGGCTCAGTATTGGGGTGAAAGAGCCCAGATCCAGGCCCATGGCGAAGGCACCTAACACTGTAATGTTGAACTTTTAATTTTATTTCATTACTTTTTACCTTTATATTCTATGCCTTGGTTTATTTACTGAATTTTTAAGATGGCACCAGATAGTGGTGACATTAAACAACACCTTTCATTGTATTTGAAACAAATCCAAGTAACAAATACATGTGACAATAAAAAAAAATCAATATATCTCTTATCTCAAATCTATTTAATCACCCTACTTCGAAACACTTGATTCTCTTCAAGGTCTTCATGTCAGTGACATCTCAATGATATGCTGTCTGGTAAAACTGAGGAACCCCTGTCTCTGCTATCCCTGTAGGCGCCATTGCTGCCTCAGGCTGAACATCTGGAATGATAGCCATTTCCAGTTGTGCAAATGAAGGTGAGTAGTTGGCAGACATAGTGACCATACCACAGAATCTGATTTGACACCCAGCCCTCGACCCGACCATTTACCCGGTCATGAGCTAAGATGCTGACCACAAAATTCCAGCCATTATCTATTATCATATTGCTGATTGTGGGAGATTCCTGGGTATAATTTGGCTGCCGTGTTTTCTACTGAACAACAATGACTACAAAGCTTCATTGACTGAAGTCACTTTATGACATCCACTGACCATGAAAAGCCCTATATTTAACCAAGTCTTTCTCCTTAAAAGTCTTTTTGCATTGATATTGGACATGCCATGACCTTTAGATGTTCTGAAATGCTTTCTGGCTGAATTAGAAGTGTAGTCTCTGATTTAATGGAGGAAACACAGCTGTAAGAATGCATGCAGAAAGGTTGCGCAATAGCAATGTGATCATGGATAGATAATCTACCAGAAAACTGGGAAGAACTCCCCTGCTCCTTGAATTGTATCACAAGATCTTTTATGTCCACCTGAGAGGGCAGATGAAGTCTTTGCCTCAACATCTCATTGACAGCTTCATAAGATGGCCATTTATCTGGTTTTCAGCTGGTCCACTGCCCATCCGGTAACTATTCAGTCCTGAGGTGTTGATTTGCTCATTGTTTTTAACCTGGGGTTATTAAGAATGTGTTGATGTACGGAGACCTGGCCGGGACTACGGAAGAGAGGTGGGGTTTGTGCAGTTGGAGGGGTGGTAGGATGGTTATGCTATGTTAGGAGTAGACTAGATGTCATGGACAGAAAGGTCCTCGTGGAATACTGACAAATGCAGAGAAGATATATTTGGTGGTAGCATCCTACTGGTGGCATTAGAAATGGTAAAAGGTGAGCCTCTGAATGCACAAATGGGTATGGTAAAAAGTGGGGGCAAATTGTTATTCTGCAAGAGAAAGGATGAGGACTGAAATGTGGGAAATGTGCTGGACACAGCTAAATGCACTTTTGACCTTGGAGGGAGTCCTCAATTGAGGAAAAAGGAAGACATTAACCAGGATATTGATTGAGTCAGATTTGAGGAAAGACTAAATTAGCCAGTCAGAAATGGGGGAGGGGAAGAGGGTTCTGAAATAAATAGGGAGAGAGGGGGAGGCGGATAGAGGATGGATAGAGGAGAGATAGGTCAGCCCAGGGAGGACGGACAGGTCAAGGGGGCGGGATGATGTTAGTAGATAGGAGATGGGGGTGTGGCTTGGGGTGAGAGGAAAAACAGGTTAGGGAGGTGGAGATGAGCTGGGCTGGTTTTGGGATGCGGTTGGGGGAGGGGAGATTTTGAAGCTTGTGAAATCCACATTGATGCCATTGGGCTGCAGGGTTCCCAGGCTGAATATGATTTGCTGTTCCTGCAGCCTTCGGGTGGCATCACTGTGGCATTGTAGGAGGCCAAGGATGGACATGTCATCTGAGGAATGGGAGGGGGAGTTGAAATGGTTCGCGACTGGGAGGTGCAGTTGTTTGTTGCGAACTGAGCGCAGGTGTTCTGCAAAGCGGTCCCCAAGCCTCCGCTTGGTTTCCCCGATGTAGAGGAAGCCACAACGGGTACAGCGGATTATCTCCTCCCTACCCCCCTACCTGCACTCACCTTTACTGGCTCCATCCCCGCCTCTTCGACTTGTCTGCCTCCTCTCCACCTATCCTCTCCTCTATCCATCCTCTATCCGCCTCCCCCTCTCTCCCTATTTGTTTCAGAACCCTCTTCCCCTCCCCCATTTCTGATGAAGGGTTTAGGCCCGAAACGTCAAGTTTTCCTGCTCCTATGATGCTGCTTGACCTGCTGTGTTCATCCAGCCCCATGCTTGTTATCTCGGATTCTCCAGCATCTGCAGTACCTTTTATCTCTAAATTAGCCAGCATTGTTTTCATTACAGAAGAGAATGTTGAGAGAGGAACCTAATCAAGGTGTACAAATTTATTAGGGGCATATATAGAAGTAGACAGTGATAAGGTCTCCCTTTAAGGGGTCAATAATCAGGATGCACAGATTTGAGGTAAGAGACAGGAGGTTTAGAGGCAGTTTGAAGATAAATATTTTCACTCAGTGGGTGGGAATACCTGGATCTCACTACCTGAAAAGGTGGTAGAGGTAGGAAACATCACAACATTTAAGAAGTACTTAGATGAACACTTGAAATGACAAAAAATACTCAGCTATGGGTCAAATGCTGGAAAATGGGATTAGAGAAGATAGGTGGGATAACAAGGTGTAGAGCTGGATGAACACAACAGGCCAAGCAGCGTCAGAGGAGCGGGAAAGCTGACATTTCGGGCCTAGGCCCTTCTTCAGAAAGTTTTCCTGCTCCTCTGATGCTGTGTTCATCCAGCTCTACACCTTGTTATCTCAGGTTCTCCAGCATCTGCAGTTCCTACTATCTCTAGAGAAGATAGGTGCTTGATAACCAGTATGGACATGATGAGCCGACAGGCCTCATTGCATGCCGTAAAGCTCTATGACTCTATAAACAAGTTTGGGCAATAATATGCCATGTGCAAGAACAATGAACCTTATTTCTGTTTACTGTGTCAATGCAGGAAACCAGTGCAGGTATTTGCTAGGTTCCTAATATTCTGTAGCAAGGATATACGTTGGTAAGAAAGATACATGCGTGTTAGATCTGTAAGACCTGGTGGAACACTGGACAACTACGCCACCAGGGAAGCTGCTTTCATAATTAATCTGCATTCAGAAGCAAGTTTCATTTTCTCAGCTACAATTACAAACAATTGGCAAGACAAAGAATCTGAACATTTTTAAGGGTGTCAAAATATTAACACAGTTTTAAAGAAAAATCAAAGCAAAAGAAATATTATACATTTCAGTCAGTAAATCCTGCTGACCACAATACGTGAACAGCTACATTCAATGGTAAAACTGCAACTGGCCAGCAATGTGGAATAATGACAGTTTTCCCAAGATACAATTAAACATATGTCTCCCAGTAGTAGCTTTTGCAATGCATGGATAGCCGTTGAATGCCTTAGGGCAGTAATTTTTTCTGCACAGGCACTGGGAGGAAGCTTGCAGGATGTTATCAGCATCCTGTTGCTGTGACCTGCTGAGCAATATCATGCTAATGTGTCCCCCCACACCACACCCCAGAGTCAACCTTTGGCTCCAGTCTGCTATCGATGCCCCAGCAAATTAATGGTATTATTTGCGAAAAGACAGGAACACAGAGGTTGCAATTATGGTGAAATGTTATTTCAATTAAAAGCCTGGTGAGGACAATCAAAACAGACATTAAATATACTCAGGAGTGAATGGAACATTGAATTGCTTATTTAATGTCATGCTTTTACCTACATAGTTTAAACATACCACAAAGCTTTCCCTTAAATTTCTTCTCTCCATTTAGCCTCTAACAGTTACAAAAATAGATAATGTTAGTGCCAGCTCAAATCAACCAACAGGAGCTGCATTACTTTGAAGCAGGAGACACTAAGCTAACTATTTTTTTCTATTCCATTAAAGACCTCATTTTTCCTTATATATTTTTGCTTTGTAATTGCTCCAATTTAATAGACTTTCAAAATATATTTCAAGTATATCTAAAAATTTATGAGGAATTCTGATAGAGCAGATAGGGAGAAATTGTTTCTACTGGCAGGAGGGTCTGTCACCAGAGGTCAGAGTTTTAATGCAGTTGGCAAAGGGAGATGAGTTTTCTTTAGCACAGTGAGTGGTTGTGATCAGAAAAGTAGTGTGTGAAAGGGTGGTGTAAGCAGAGTCAGTAAGTGCCTTGAAAAGAGAATTACATCCTTAAGGCTTTTCACTTGAATGTGGAAGGAGTCAGAAATCACACGACACCAGGTTATAGTCCAACAAGTTTATTTGAAAATACAAGCTTTCGGAGCCTCTCTCCTTCAGGCGTTAGTGAAAGAGGTGGAATCAGACACAGAATTTATAAGTAAAAGATCAAAGGGCCACACCACTGATGAGGACGTATTAAACAAACCCAGCCACCCACCCATCCACCCATCCATACATACACATACATACACACACAAACACACACACACTCTCTCTCTCTCTTTCACCCCGCTCTCTCACACACACTCACCCTGTCTCTCTTCACCCACCTCCCACACCTACATGCACATACACACACACTCTCTCTCTCTCCCCCCTCACACACATACACATAAACATGCACACACTACGCACGCGCACACACGCACACATATGTAAATCTATGGGGTGAAATTGTATTTGCAGATACATTCTACTTTATTCAAAAAGCACACAATTAATACATAGCCAATGTGGAATTTTATTTATTCCTCCGTTTGAAATAAAACCAGTCTGAAACCAAAACAAAACACAAACAGATTCTAAACAAGGCTTTGTGATATGATTCATTTTGGAAGGTCAAATTAAAAGTGTGAAGTGATTCATTTTGAAAGGTTGAATTTGAATGCAGAATACAGGATTAATGGCAGGATTCTCGGCAGTGTGGAGGAACAGAGGGATCTTGGGGTCCATAGATCCCTCAAAGTTGCTACCCAAGTTGATAGGGTTGTAAAGAAGGTGTATGGTGTGTTGGCTTTTATTGGCAGGGGAATTGAGTTTAAGAGCAGTGAGATTATGCTGCACCTCTATAAAACCCTGGTTAGACTGAACTCTGTGTTCAGTTCTGGTCACCTCATTATAGGAAAGATGTGGAAGCTATAGAGAGGGTGCAGAGGAGATTTACCAGGATGCTGCCTGGACTGGAGGGCAGGTCTTATAATGAAAGGTTGAGGGACCTAGGGCTTTTTTCATTGGAGCAAAGAAGGATGAGCGGTGACTTGATACAGGTGTACAAGATGATGTGAGGCATTGATAGAGTGGATAGTCAGAGACCTTTTCCCAGGGTGGAAGGGACAATTACGAGGGAGCATAATTTTAAGGTGATTGGAGGAAGGTATTGGGGAGATGTCAGAGGTAGGTTCTTCACACAGAGACTGGTGAGCGTGTGGAATGTGCTGCCGGCAGTGGTAGTGGTGTCAGATACTTTAGAGACTTTTAAGTGACTCTTGGATAGGCACATGGAGGATCGTAAAACGTAGGGTATGCAGGGTCGATTGATCTTTGTAGGATAATAGGTTGGCACAACATTGTGGGCCGAAGGGCCTGTACTGTGCTGTACTGTTCTATGTTCTATGTTCTAAGGCCTCATACTTAACAAGCATTGTCTGACCTAAAACGTCACCTCTTCTTTAGACTGATAAAACCTTTCGTTCTCTCAGGGCAGTGACTTGAAAGAAATTCAGGGATTTACACATATGCATTAGTCAATTAAAACCTTCTAAATGATTAAAGATTTAATGGCATCTGGGGTTTGTTTAATACATCCTCATCAATGGTGTGACCCTCTGATCTTTTACAAATTCTCTGTCTGATTCCACCTGTCTCACTAACACCTGAGGAAGGAGCGAGGCTCTGAAAGCTTGTGTTTTCAAATAAACCTATTGGACTATAACCTGGTGTTGTGTGATTTTTGACCTTGTCCACCACAGTCCAATGTCAGCACCTCCACATTGTGGAAAGAGTGACAGAAATCGGATAATTCAGTCAAAGAACCAGCACAAGCACCATGGATCAACTGGCCTCCTTCATTACATTAGGATTCTACGATTCTTTACAATCAGTTTCAAACCTTTTGAGGTATTTGGTGAGATGGTGATGAGATTGATGACAGCAATAAATTTAGCATACAGTACCTTTAATATAGTGAAATATAACAAGTCGCTTTAAGCTGGAAAATGTATCAGAAAAATTACAGTGACTAAGAATTGTAAGATTTACAGGAGGTCATTGTTCGTGAAACTAAAGGGTTTTTGAGCAGATTTATGGCGAAATATAGAAGGGTGAAAAGGGTTTAGGGAGAGAATTCCAGAGAAAAAGTGCTTTCATAGCTGATTGTTCTGCCAGTAATAGGTTGGGGGAGGAAAGTTGTTCAGCCCAGAGTACATCAGAGGGGATTGTTCAAAGAGCAGTGATGCTAGATTGGGGGAGAATGCATACATCTGGAAGCGACTGACAGTCTGGGTGTCTCCTTTCTTTTTAAAATACAAAGAATGAGGGGTAAACTCTTAGATGTATTTTGAATTATGAAAGGTTAAACAGACGGTGAATGCAGAGAGAATGTTTCCTTTTCTTGGAAAGTGTATGACTAGGGACAAAAAAAAATAGTCACCAAAATTTGCAATACTGTGGGGACTTTAGAAGAAACAATTCTACCCAAAATGTGGTGAAAATGTGAAATTTACTACCACAGTGAGCAGTTGAAGCAAATAATATCAGTGCATTTAAAGGAAAAGCAAATGAGCAACATTCCCTAACCATTGTATGTTCCATGCACTCCCGTTGGTGTTTTAATGCATTGGCTTCAGTTTCCAGAAGCCACTGCCACACATGGACTTCGGAACCCAACGCTGTTGATAAAAAAAAGTAGAGGGGAGCTTTGCAGACAGGAATATGAGAGAGAAGGGAAAATCAGGTTTCAAGCACATATTTGGTTAAGAAAAAAAGGAGGAAGGTTGAAAAGAATATAAACATGGATATGGACTGAGTGAGACAGTTGGGTTGTTTCTATGTTGTCTATCCTATATAAAAGGTGGCAAACTGGGACAACCAAGATATTTGGTAGACAAGTGCAAGAATTTGGAGATTAATGCCATTCCTGTCCACTACTGAATTCAGAAGAACTCTCGGGGAATTAAGAATGTGGCTGATATGATAACGATGTGCCTGGGAAGAATGGCAATTGACTCAGAGGAAACAAGGTACTGCTGGAGAAAATAGAAGAATGATTGAGATCGTTGGAGGAAATCTGTTTTGGATCAGAACAAAATGCCAAGAATCACCATTTCAATGTAAAACACATAGATTTGAAGTTTTATCCCAATGTCCTTTCTGATCTATCGAAAGAGGAATGCTGGGGAGCACAATAATGAGCCAACAGAGATAACAAGGTGTAGAGCTGGATGAACACGGCAGGCCAAGAAGCATCAGATGAGCAGGAAAGCTGACGTTTCGGGTGCCATCTTTTTATTTAACATTACTTCTGCAATCACTTTGCATCAGCATCACAGACTAACCTCTGTATTCCACCAACATTTATATCACCAATGCTAACTGATCCAGACCTGACTTGCAATACAGTAGCCCCGATAGTGAAAAAAACCTAACAACTGGAAATAATCTAGAAGCGATTTTGATGATTTCAAGCATGTAGGTCAATGTTAAGATCCAAGTGAAGTCAAGATCCCTGACAGGAGAATCTTGCATACCAATGCTAGGAATTTAAATCCAAATTATACCTTTGAATTACATTCTAATTAATATTTGTTTGGTGGATTAATTATGCTGTTTCAATTGGGTCACTCAATCATAAACATGATCATGGTTAAATGCTTCCTTTTGAAAGGAGAAGATAATTTAATTCGCTCCTATGTTAGACACCCCATGATGGTGGAGTAGAAGTGGAATACAATACAGGTTGGAAATGGAAATCTAACAGAGAGATTAATAATTAGAAACATTGTTTGTAATTTATACAAATAAAATGATTATATCAATGATCTAATTCACAAAATGAAAGGCTGCTCAAGGACGTTTAATTGACTATCAAAAACGTAATAACAAAACGCAACTTCTGTTAGTAATGTTGCAGAAAAAATTTATTCTAGCTAGAGGAAAGAGGCAACAAGTGAATTGAACAAATAGCCACACTTGTCTTATTTCAGGGTATTGCGAACGTGCCACAGACCTGAATTGTTAGATCTGTGGATGAGGTCATATATTTTGACATGGCCTGATTTGAAGGCAAAGGCAATGTAAAACTCAAAGAGTAGCCATCCTACTCCTTACTCACCTACTTCCAACCTGCCTGAAATGAGGGGCAGCTGAAGTGTCAGGCAGCCTGTCTGCCAATGGGATTATTGAGGCCCATAAGTAACCAACCAATAGTCACTTAAAGGCCCCATTCTGTCTGCTGCAAATATTTTACTCATGGCACGGGGGACCCAAGACATTCTGGAAGCCTGGCATCTTTAGTCTTGCAGGCTGGTAACAGGCAAGAAGTTGTGGGACGTGGAATCCTCCTTTTGGTGGCCCAATGGGAGGTACCACCTAAAGGTCATGGCCTTCTTTAACTCTCCTCCCTGACTACTTGAACATACTATCTTCACCATCACCATACAAGCCCACACTCACAGCCTTTGCAATGATGCTCAGACCCAGGCTTAAGTGTTTGGGACAGTTTGTATCTACATCATTGGCTTCTGGTGGAACTGATGGGACCATAGAACTGCTGACTGATTGGATTGATGGCAGTTCTCCTGAGAAACCATCCAGTGAGTAACCCTGCTCCCAGTGTTGAATTGGTGTATGGCAGACATCAGGTTCCTGGGTGGGTTCCCGGAGGACTCTTTAGATGAAGAGTTTGGGGTAATAATGTCTGTAAAATCTAAGATCACTTCTCCATCCACAAAGGCTGTCAGACCGGTTATTTATTTCCAACAGTTTCTAAATTATTTCAGATCGTTTGCAGGGTCTCAAACTAGTTAATCACAGCTGTTTTAGCAACAAGGATTGTTGCATCAAATTCTGGCTACTGACCTGGATAAAGTGCCAAGTTAATCAAAAGCAAGATAATGCAGATGGTGGAAATTTGAAATTAAGATCAGAAAGGTTGGAAATGCTCAGCAGATTAGGCAAAATCTGTGCAGAGAAAGCTGAAGTCAATTTTTCACATCAATGACCATCAGAAGTGGAAACATTTAGAGATGCAACTGGTTTGATTCAAATACAAAGGCAGGGAGAGGTGGTAGTGGAATTTAAGAATTCCAAAGGAGGCTTGTTCTGGGGTAAAAGGCAAGAAAGATTAAATAGTCAAAGGGATGCAGGTAAAGGGGAATAGCAATATGTTTATGGAAGTTGGGATGTTTTGTTGCAGCTGTACAAGACATTGGTAAGGCCAAATTTGGAGTATTGCGCACAGTTCTGGTCATCCTCCTGTAGAAGATATAATTAAACTAGAAAACATGCAGAAAAGATTTACTAGGATGTTACCTGGACTGGAGGGTTTAAGTTATAAGGAGAAGCTGGACAAACTGGGAGTTTTTTTCCTGGAGCATAGGAGACTGAAGGGATGGCCTTATAGAGGTCTATAAAATTATGAGAGGCACAGATAAGGTAGACAGCCAATTGCTTTTCCCCATGGTTAGGGAATCTGGAATGAGAGGGTATAGCTTTAAGGTGAGAGGGAAGAGATGCAAAAGGGTCCAGAAGGGCAACTTTTTTCACGGACAGTGTGGTGAGTGTCTGGAATGGGTTGCCAGAGGTAACAATAAATCGGTGGAGGTGAGTACAATTTTGTCATTTAAGAAACATTTGGACTGGTACATGGATCAGATAGGTAGGGAGGGATATAGACCAAATGCAGGCAAATGGGACTAAATTAATTGTGAAAACTGGGCAGCGTGGACAAATTGGGCTGAAGGGCCTGTTTCCATGGCTATGACTCTATGACTCTATGGAATAAGTAAAAGCAGAAGCTGACTGTAAATTGGGGGAGAAAAAAAACAGAATCATTACCAAAAGCTATTGTCAATGAAAATTGATGTGGTGTTTGTATGGCTTGAAGTTGCTGAACTTAATATTAATTCAAAAGGCTGTAAAGTGTGTATTTGAAAAATGAAATTCTGTTCCTCAAGCTTTCAGTGAATCTCTTTAGAGCAGTGTAAAAGGCCAAGGTCAGCTTCAGAGATTGGGGGGGCGGGGAGAGGGTGGAGACTTGATTCCATGCATGTGGATTGATAACCTGGGGAAGAAATGATACACTCTTAATGAGGATCACAAAAAGCATTTGATTCAGTTGTAAATGTTGCATTAAGATTGACAAATATTTATGAAAAATTGCTACCATGTATCTATATTTCAGAGATATTCTGCACATATAAAAAATTGTGTCCTCAGTATTTGCAATTTACAAATTAAAATAAGGATCATATTCTAAAAGATTGAATACATATGGTGGAGTTGCTCTTTGAATTTTTTATGCCGCTGCTGAAACCCATTATGTGCTTTCCTTTAATAAAGTTGTACAGCTAAAGGAAGATGTCAGTTTGGTTTAGTTCACTGTGTTCTCACCTGAGTCAGAAGCTTATAAATTCTGTAAATAATCTAGGTTTACACTCTAGTGCAGTTCTGAAAGAGTGCTGCATTGTCAAAGCTGGTGTCTTTGTGTAATTTATTAACTGCAATGACCTCTAAGTAAAAGGTCAAAAGATGGAATCAATTACCTGCAGCACTACCACTGATCCAAAGTAAAGAAGTTTATGAGGTATGGCAATGCATTGCTAGGAAAGTGTTCATCTGAGTAAATCAAATGGACTTTTCCTGTGAATTTACTGGCAGTCAAATTGTTTTTATTGGCAGCAGTGACTAATTGTTTCCATTAAAAGTCAATATAAAGATCCTGAATACAATCTAATTCACGTGATTTAATGCTCAGGATAAGATCATTTTACCATAAAATAAATTCAATGCTCTTTACTTTCAATTGCTTGGCTCCTTAGTCTCACCAGTGCCGAAACAACAGAAAAATATTAATTTTTTATCATTTCAGTTTGTTAATTTATCATAACTTTTTTTCAGCATTCCCACTTCGTTGTTATTTATTTCCTATCACTTTCTGCCTCTATTTTTCTACCTCTGAATTATTTTAATTTTCTCTTGTCATTTAATTTGCTATTGGATATTTCTTCTTTTTGAATTTCCTTACTTGTGTTTTACCATTATTCTTTGGTTTATTTACTCCTCCCCTCCCTTGTCTTTGACAACCAGTAAGTAATCACCGTTGAAGTGACACTCATGCAGAGATCATGATAAAGGATTAAACCTATAGCCATTCTCCAGTAATCCCTTTCACACATGTTCTTTTTCTGACGGATTCATGGAGGCCACCATTTTAAAATGACAAGGTGACGAATATAAATTCTGAAGATTTAAAAATGCTGGTGGGGCTCAGAGTGCAATGCAATTTCCCCCCACTAGCCACACCGCCCCCCAATTCCTGGATTTTTGTAGTAAGCCTAAATTCAATAGCCCTTAAAACAAAGATCCCATAACACAATTAACCTCTTGCATTGGATACAGGCAGATAGGAAATTTTCTGTTGCCTGTTTATTTATATGGCTGAAGCATTAATGGCTTTGTCAAATGCCTGCACATCTGGAGTATCATTTAAAGGTACTCTACCCTATTTAAAGCCAGTCAACACTCGTAAAGTCTTACGGATCATTGGTGAGAACGCACCATAGAGCGCTGTGTACTGTTTGGACTCCTTACTTAAGAAGGATGATCTGTTTGATTTGGAATCAATTCAGAGAAACTTCACTCAACTGATTCCTGGGAGAAGAGGATCATCCTGTGAGGAAAGCATCAGCCATTTTGGCCCATATTAATTGGAGCTTGGGAGAATTGGGTAGGGGAGGTGATGATCTTATTGAAACATAAGATTCTTAGGATCTTGACAAGTTAATTGCTGATAGGTTGTTTCCCCTCTTGGGGAAACTAGGACTGAAAGATCTCGCATCAATGACGGAAATGAGGTGGAATTTCTTCTCTCAGACGTTGTCAGTCTCTGTCTACCAAGACCACTGGAGGCCTGGTTGTTGAATACATTCAAGGCTGACTTTTGATTGACGAAAAAGAAGTTTGATCTACTGAGAGAAGAGTTTGGTGGGGAGGGTGGGGTGGGGGGGGTGGTGGGTCGGTGGTGATGCTACAGGTAGGAAAGTGGAGTTCCGGCCACTATCAGATTAACTATGATCTTATTGAATAATGAAAGAGGCTCGATGGGCTGAAAGGCCTAGAGCCGCTGCTATTTGTTATGATCTTTAGGCTGTGCTTTTGGTGAGCATGAAACAATAGAAGATGGTAATATCCTTTCAGTTGAATTAAAGATCCCAGCAACACCTTTCCGGTAACAAAATTGCCTTTTGATGTGATAAATTTGATGCAAACATGTTTGCAATGGGTTGAAACAGATCTGTAAAAATAATTGTTTCAGAGGTAGTAGGAACTGCAGATGCTGGAGAATCTAAGATAACAAGGTGTAGAGCTGGATGAACACAGCAGGCCAAGCAGCATCAGAGGAGCAGGAAAGCTGACGTTTTGGGCCTAGACCCTTCTTCAGAAAATGAGGGGTAGAAGAAAGGTCTAGGCCCGAAACGTCAACTTTCCTGCTCCTCTGATGCTGCTTGGCCTGCTG
>JAHRHZ010000222.1:11933338-12057083 GCA_024137785.1 Ginglymostoma cirratum
TGTTATCCACACCTTGTTATCCACACCTTGTTATCCACACCTTGTTACCTTAAAAATAATATTGAATTAGAACTTAGTATTCGTTTACTGTTCTTAGTTTTAAAAAAAGCAAATGTCTTGGTTTGACTTTGTCTGATGCTATAAAATGTAAATTGGTCGACTATCCCTTTGTACCTCTGCAATGGAAACCAAAACAAAGAGGTGTTATTTGTTTGCTATCTATCTACTATGTGTTTGGCACCATCCCACAATCTGTCGAGAATGCTCTGCCGAAAGCCATACACCAAGTGCACTGCTGATTGAACAAACTAGAAGCTTAACTAATGATTCCTACAATTCATGGAGTTCATAGTAATGAATGTAAGAAATGGAGTGGGAATTGACCTTATGGTTCTTCAAGGCTGTTTCTCAATTTAATATGGTTATGGATGTTTGCCTGCGTCAACTCCACCTTCCTGTCTGTTCCCCTCTGTACTAAAGAGTTGCAGGCACCTCAGCAGTAAAACTACAATAAGCAGCAGAGAGAAGCAGAGGTACCTTTGCAGCCTTATCCTGACAACTACTGAAGTGTTGTGTGACATGTGGAACAATGCCCATAATAATGGATGGGATGATATGTAGTTAATGAAAAGGAAGCAAATTATCCTGTGGTGTAGTCTGGAACAGAGGAAAAAGCAAGTGTACAGTTCTGATTAGAGAAGAAGGGTTTAGGCCCGAAACGTCAAGTTTTCCTGCTCCTATGATGCTGCTTGACCTGCTGTGTTCATCCAGCCCCATGCTTGCTAATTTTAATGTGGATTTTGAATCATATTCAGGTAAACTTTCATCTATTACTTTCACGAGAGGAATCACTATTAGCACCTCACAATTCCTCTATTAAGGATTGCTGGGGGCAGAGTGGAAAACCTTGATTCCGGATATTCTGCTCAAAGGTTTATTTTTTTTTGTACAAAAAAGAAAAAACAAAAAAAAGTCAGAATTTCTACTGCTGCAGGCTTCCAGTGAAAGTCTTGCCATCAGTCTCCGGGTATATCTTCGCAACCTCTTCCTGCCAATTTTATATTATCACAAGGGCTGTCAACAGCAATCATGGACAATAAGTTCCAGCTCACAGAGTGTATGTTTTTCTTCAGCATTTTCCTCACTCTTCTTTTAACATTTCACAAGCCAGCCGTCTCCACTTTGAATAATTGTCCCCGTGGGCAGTTTTGAAAAGCTCAGAACACACTGCAAAATGATAAATTACAACCATGAAACCTCCACACTGTGAAAATATGTTAGCTTTGCATCCTAATGTGCAAGTGTGATGTGATGAAAATTTTGTCTTTTGATCTACTCCGTAGTTGTACAATTAAGATTAGACCGTTTAGGAGTGAAATTGGGAACCTTCTTTTTCAACGAGGAAAGGTAGGGAAAGTCTGAAACTCTCTGCCCTGTAAAAATACTGTTGAGGAGTGGCCAGCTGAGATTTTCAACACTGAAGTAGACAGATTTTTGTAAGGTAAGTGTGTAAAGAGATGTAGAAGGGAAGAAAATGGAGTTAAGCTATGGATTGGGTATGAGCTATTAGAGTGGTAGACAGGCTCAAGTGTCTGAATTGTCTACTCCTGATTTTCTATGTGTTCCTGTAGTGAACACAGCTACTAACCAGTTGACTCCTCAAACTAAGGAATGCCACTAACACTTCCTTTTTTACGGGGGCACTTCCCTTTAAGAGTAAATGTTTTCTTAGCGTGCAATATTTCCTTTCAGAGAGAAGAATAAAAAAATTGTTACTTTCTTTATTAACTGGTACTGTGCATTCAAGAGTTCAATCTTAAAACTAATGCTCAATCTGGACTCAAATACATATGTTATGCATTATTTTTTTCTTTATTTTCCTGTCAATTGCATCAGTCAAATGAACCATATGATTGCACTTTATTTTACATTAGTGGCTGCTTTTATCAAACACTGGCCATTTGATTGACCAAGGAGACCAGTTCTGGTTAGTGTATCATTTTCTAAGAATGTGCTTTTATTGTAATTGCAATCACAGACTGGTGTTTGAGAACCTATTTAGTATTCAAACCCTTACATTCATATTCTAACCCATGTACTGGGCCCTGATCTGAATGGCGAGGCCCTCCAGCTAATTCAATATGTGCGAGTTTGCAGAGTGTTTCAATCAGAGTTCAGTCAAAAGGACGCATTGGCTGGGGAGATGGTGAAGAATAAGTTCACCAGGGTCATACTGGGGCTAGAGGTCTAGAATATCAGGACAGGCTGTATGTGTTTTTGTGTGTAACACACTAAGGAGTATTCTAATTCAATGTTTAAGATGATTAAAAGGTTTGATAGGGTAGATAGAGAAAAACAATTTCTTCTGTTGTGTGAGTCCAGAACAGAGGGGACATAAAATTAAACTTAGAACAAAGCCACTCAGGGGTGTTGTCTGAAGGAATCTGCGAAGACAGAGGAAGAGTGTTTGCCACAAAATGTCCCATCCAGAATTTTTCTGATGTATGTCTCCTACTATCTCCACCTGGCTCTGAGACACCCCATCACAGAGTCATCTTGGCTACCATCCAACAACAAAAACCTCCAGAACAATCTTCTCATTAGTGTACTTATCTGACAATGCATCTAATGATACAAACAGAAATGAACTATTCAACCCTGTTCATCCTGTTGGTTCCTATCCTGTGAGTGTTTTGGCCGGTTCCAGTGCTGCTATGCAGTGACTGTAGAAGGCTGCTAACCTTTAGTGGACAACACTGGAGATGGTTTTGCAGGTAGTCCTCGAGTAGCTTTGGGCCTTGAGATCCCAGCTTTTTGGAATGTGCTACCCTAACCAGGGCACCAGTAATCTGGGCTGGCTGGCTGAGAGACAACAGCAAAGGTACTGGCAGCGTCATATTGGTGGGAGCACAAAAGCCTGCAATCATGTGCTTCACAGTGGCACTACTCCTCCTTTCGGCTGGTGTCTCGGCATCCTCATAATCCTCTGGAGCAATGATTGTTTGAATGTGGTGAGAGCCTATATGCTTCTTTGGGCACTGAGATCCTCAGCCGTGATGGCAGCAGTCAGTGCAGGGAGGGTAATAAGTACAAGTCTCATGATTGTTACCTGAACTTGCACTGCACACTGAGGTGGTGGTGGCTCCCACTTGCTGCACAGGCCAGCAGAGCAGACATTGCCTCATTCCTGGGTCTGCTCATGCTGCCATGGCATTGACCATTGCTTCCACAGTGAAGAAGTTAATCCTAAGCTCTGCACAGTGGTCTATGTATCACTGGAACCAGACTTCTTAATTGCGACAGAAGGATGTCTGCCAGGCCTGCTAATGTGCCAAACATCTTGGCATGAAGGTTCACTACTGTTCTCCAATAGGCCTCATTGCCTCCGCTCTCCCTTCATCACCTACCACAGTTGAAGTTGAGCACAGAAACAATGAACAATAGTAGGCTATTTGGCCCTTTGAGCCTGCTCTGCCATTCAATACGATCTTGGCTGATCTGATTTTAACCTCAATTCTACATCCCCACCTGCTCCCCCACCCCACATCCCAGACTGCCTTTCAATCCTTGGTAATCAAGGATCTATCTACTTCTGCCTTAAAATATTTAAAGATTCTACATCCACTGCCTTTTGAGGAACAGAATTCCAAAGACACTCAACCCTCTGAGAGAGTTACCAAGCATGGTAACGAAATGACTGCAAAACAACAAACCAGCTCAACACCCACAACCTGAGCTACAGATCTACTCCAAAACTTCTGAGACAATGTATTTTTCCTTATCTGTGTCTTAAATTGGTGAGCTATTATTTTTGAACTGCGACCTTGGTTTTAGATTCTCCTGCAGGAGGAAACATCTGACATCGACCTGTATAGTTCTCCTCAGGATCTTACATGCTTCAATGAAGTTACCTCTGACTCTTTTAAACTCCAAAGGACAGAGGCCTTGCCTGTCTAGCCTTTTATCATAAGGCAATCTGCTCATTCAAGGTATTAGTCTCATAAAGCCTTCTCTGAACTGCTTCCAATGCATTGACATCCTTCCAATAAGGACAGCGAATGCTACTGTACACTGTACTCCATGCTACTCTGCAATTAGTATTCTCATCTGAGTCTCCTGTAGCAGAATTCTACTGAGAATTCACTCTCACGAGGACCAGGCATGCAAATTACTTTTCTGCTGGCTTGCCTGCAGCTGACTGGTGCCCAGTGACTCTCCATGTGCAGATTCTAATACACTACCCTCCTTTGGGTTCCTGAAGTTCCTGCAGTGCCAGTAATTGAAATGGTGCCTGTGTGGGTCAGATCAAGTTTCTAATGACAAACACCAATGCAAAGTACTGCAGATGCTGAAAACCTGAAACAAACACAGAAATTGCCAAAAAATACCCAGTATATCAGGCAGTATGTGAAAATTGGTTACATTAACTTCGTTGTTCTCTCCACAGTCACTGGCTTCTTCCTCACTCATGTTAGGTCACCCTGTCTCCTCATCCTGAGAGTCCTGTAGCTGAGAAGCAGCTATCTAAAGGCACAGAAGTAGAAGGGGAGAATGGAGATAAAGCAAACTGGGGCTAAGGTGGGAAGCAAGAGGTCCGTTGTCACACTATCTACAGTTTAGATTTCATGTCAGACAAGGGTAAGGAGGGAGTTGAGAAAGGCGTACAGAAGTAGCACAACATCATCTCAGATAGTTTTAGCAATGCAGGCTGTTATAGCTCTGTCACAACTCACACCATGATGCGCAACAGTATCATTACCAGTCATCTAAGTGGAAGAAGTTGTGCCAATCCCCTGCCAATTCTCTGCTATTCCCACTTGGTATGGGCATCCTTGTCCTGTAAGATAAAGAGCAGAATGTTTTGAATCAAAAGGCAGAATGTCTTTGAATGTGTTACACTGTGTTTGTACAATGTGGCTGTCATAGTTGAATAACTGGAGGTAAGCATAGGCAGGGAAAGGTTGGTTTGAGATGGACAACACTAGAAGATTCATATTGCTGAGATTCAGCATCAAAATGCTACGTGTGCATTCTGAATAGGAAGAAATGCTGTTGGATTAGTGTTGAGGTGTGGTGCTTTGAACAGCATGAGACATTAATTGTACCATGGTAGGAAATGGCATGTGGAGATGCACTCACTAACCATGTAAGGCCACAGAACTTCTTCCAGCACACCTGCCAAGCCCTTGTGTCCTCCCTTGCCACGCCCCCTCACTCTCTTTGTATGGATTTTGCCTAAAGCTGGGTAATTTACCAATGTTATCCCTTGTACCATAAGAAACTAAGAATGGATAATGTGATACTGAAAGATCCACATCCACAACAGATTTGTATTATAGCCCATTAAGAGGTACAATTACTAAACTCAAATAAAGCGAAGTACTGTGGATTCTGGAGATGTGAAATAAAAACAGAAAGTGCTTGAGAAATTCAGCTGGTCTGTGGTGAGTAAAACAGAATCAACATTTTGTGTCCAATCCGTGTGTTTGTATTTGCCCACCAGAAGGGCAATTTTGATGCATCCATGCCAGATCCTACAGACCTTTATCACACTCTCCATCAACGATCTACAAGCCCTATTCTTAAAACTTGAACTGGTCCTTTGCCTCAGTCATGAATTCTGACAGTGCATTCCACAGAACCCTCTGTCTTAAAAAATAAACGAACAAGTGAAAAAATATTAATTATTTTGAGAAACATACAAATAATTAGAAGATAAACCTATCCCTGGAGAAGCAGGGCTAACGAAAACCAATAGAAACTTCAAAAGTGCAGGCATGGAAAAGATTTACATGATTCAACAATATAACAATGTAACAATGTCTACATTATGGGGCCTAATTCCAATGACACGAAAAATTATATATTCTGAAGTTTTATGAAATCCAATGTTTTTGTCAGTACTCATAAATAATATGTTGCATACTTTCCTGAAAGTTTTCCAGTTGTTTAACTAAAGCAAGAAATCTACAACAAAATTGAATGTTACAGCATTGAGTTAACAGCAGAATTTGATGCTCATGAAAGATCTATTTATATTTGTTCTTTTGAGAGAAATCATTAACTTGAATGTGTCAAAAGTTGTTAGAATGTGTGTTAGTTGGATAATTAGCAAAAGATAATTTTCACTTTACCATACTGCCTCAACTGCTTAGATATGTGGGTTGGTAAGCAGAAAATACTGTAAGGTTCAAAGTAACTGAAAGTCCATTATTAGCATTGACGTACAGGTAGTAACAACATAAGAAACAATTAAAAGTATGATACTAAATGCAAACAGGAGCAGAGGGACTAGGATTGAAATCATTGAAAGTGACAGGACAGATTAAAAAGTGATTAATAAAGCATCTGACCTTTATCATTTGGGTTTGGAGGCATGTTAAACTTGTATAAAATGTTGGTTTGGAGTATTGTGTTCACATCCAGGCGGCACACTTTAGGAACTAGGTGAAGACATTAGAGAAAAAAGATTGATAAGAATAGTTCCAGGGATGAGGAACTTCAGTTGCACAGATAGGCTGAAGAAATTGGGAGTACTCTCCTTGGAGAAGAGAAGGTTGTAAGGAGATTTACTAGAGGTATTTAAAACCATGAGGGGTCTGGACAGAATTGATAGGGAGAAATGGTTCCTATAGTTGTAGGGAGTGACAAACAGAGGGCTCAGACTTAAGGTATTTGCTGAAAGAAGCACTGACAAATGAGGTAAAAAACTTCCATGTAATAGTTGATTAGGTTTTGGAAGGCACAGCTTCAGAGTGTGATGAATGGAGGGTGAATTGTAGCTTCCAAAAGGGTATTGGATCTTTAAGTGAAATGGAAAGAATTGCAGATCTACAGGGAAAGGGAGTGCCACTTGGTGAAATGCAGTTTCAGAAAGCTAGCACAGACACAATGGGTCGAATGGCATCCTTTGTGTAGTAAGCATTCTGTGGTTCAACTCATGCCTACGAAGTTCTAAATGTCAGCTAATTCTGATCACCAGATTCAATTCTGGAAACACAAATTTTGCCAGCTACAATGAATTCCTATAAGTTTCATTTCATTATATAATTGGCTCACAACTATCTTGTGTATTCTGAAGCCCATGAAAATGGTGCTTAAAAGATAAGGCACAAACAAAATGCGTGATGACAAGCAGCAAGTTATAAATATCTCCACTTATGAGGTTGGCAAGAGGCAGCGACTTATCCGTTCTGCCTTGCACGTGAAGATATTCATCATCTCTCACTGCTGCCCATGACATATCCTCTCTATGCAGTTTTACACTTTGTTTTCCCTTTCCTTGAATTTGAAGTAACTTTAATTTTCTAACAAAGCTCTGTTATATAATACTTCCACCTTTCCCTGTCTCAATTTTGTGACGACAAAACATGATACGTGCAGAAGCCCAGACACTGAAAAATATTGAAATGTTCATGGATATTGAGTGGGAAACCAACGGCTTAAAGAAAAAGTAGAGCTGGGAAAACAGACGGCATTTTTTTTATCTTCCAAAATGTCATTTTTGGAAAGATAAAAGTACGTCACTTACGCCTTCTATCACTGCCATTACAGAATGTCCATCCAGGTTTTGGGAACACGCACCAGAAAAAAAAAATAAATTAGCACATAATTGTCTGTAAACAGATGTATGGACATTCATTATTACATTGCTGGAAGTTCTTGACAGAGTGATGGAGGGCGTTACACTGAACAGGAAAAAAACATTTAACCATCAATTTGTTCATTGCGTGCAGCCACAGTTAGGAGCTGCTTCCTTCAAGTCCTTAGTTGTTGAGTAACTATGCACAGTTACTAAATTAGAATGCTGTGAACAACAGGGCCTTGCCATTCAAATTAGAGATCCCATTCCAACTGCTTTTCATACGGTGGGAAAGTGCAGAACAAAGGTTACTTATTTCCATTTTATTTTGACAAAATGTGAACAGCAAAGAGCGCAAAGTGAAGCCATAAATTGCCACCTTTTTTTCTGCCTTCAAAAGAAGCAATTTGAAGTGATACAGTAAATTAGAGATAGTTATATTGAAGTATATTGCAGATTATTGTAAATTTATATGCACTATGCATGAATAATTATATCCTTGAATCTCATTATTATATAGCCAATGTAGGCTATCTTTAAGCAGAAATGAGTGGGACACTTTGATTATCAATACCTAACCCTTTAGTAATGAAACTGTTCTTCAAATGCTGCAAAAATAGATATCTCATCTAGCAGTTCCTATGGCTTATTTTTGTAAATGCTATTAACTGAATCTCTCAATTTTGCTTTTTTTTCTGATTTTCAATAACGTAACTCATTGCTGAATTCCCCAGCCAACTGACTCAGTGTCTCGAAGGTAAATGCTCCAGATGCCATACTGCTGAGTCATACAGACTCGAAAACGCCTATGTTCAGTTGAAGATCTGTGTTGAGATGGCTGATCGTGGCTACACTAGGAATAAGATTGCTTCCATTGAGCTAGATTACGGGGGAAAGATGTTATCTGATACACCAGGTTTAATCCATCTCCAGACTGCGTAACTTCCATTTACTCTTGTTTCCTGTCTGTCAACCAAGTTTCAACGTTGTCACATTTCCTTTTATGGCATGCCCTGGAATATTTCTGGCAAGTTTTCTGCAACATTTTCAAATGCTTTTCCCAAAATTCGTAAACAGTGTAACTACTACTAATATGGGTTTTGCCTCCTGCAAGGTATTTTACCCAATGAGGCAATATTTATGTTATACCTTGTGACATAAGAAAGTGGACATGAATTTCATGGAATTGAAGAATCCAACAGACATTTATTGTAACTAGCTGTTATGTGCAGACATTACATTCACAGTCACAGAAGCACTTGGGCTGAAGTTAGGCTGTGAAGTTACAATGAGCGGTTTGCTTCCATTAGTGTGCCCTGCTTTAAGAGATCCCAAAACAGGTGGCTTATGAGACCTTTATACCCTCAGATCACATGTTACGGTTGTACTATGTTACAGTGATGCTTTGATGAGAATGTCCTGTACGGGTATACTAATATATTGACATGAGACACAACACTTGCTTTTCGCAAAGATAAAAGATGATCCCAAAAATATACATACATTGGAATGTGTTGTCAGTTCAATAATTCCGCCAATTGATAAAATAGAGATAATGAGACTAATGTTTCAAATTCCAATATGACATATTAGCGGTCTGACATCTTGTCCTCTTCTGGTGATCATATACCCATGTGGTAGGGTCCATGTTGTTCGATGCTGCTGGTTTCTTTCAAGCTATATCACCCACAATTATCATTATCGGAGTGCTCTTTCTCACTATCCTTCTGTACAATTGATGTACCATATATTGGTCTGTATTAGTGTTACATGAACATGTAACAATGCAGTATGAAAGACTTGCTTTGTTCCTTTACACTTCAAAGGTCATTGATTTGATATTATGTACCATAATATCTGCTGGATACATTTTAACATGGACAGTAGTGTGCTGATGTGATTATGGGGCATTCTTCACTTGGTATGCATCTACTGAATAGACTGACAAAAGACTGACAATGTGTCAGTGATGGCTGCACTAATTGCATCGAAACATCATCAAACAATGGGAAATGTGGAGAAGTAATCCATCACGAGGATATAACCTTCTTTGTGCACTGTGCGTAGGTTTGTTGCTACTCTTGCCCAAAGGGTGCTAGGAGCATTGCGTGTTTGTAGAAGCTCTCAGTGCTGCTGGGATTGATACCTCTGGTATACCTCACATGCATTCATGTGCTATTGAGTATCCTGACCCACCTCTGTCCAGTATGTAGACTAATATGCTCACTGTGTTGTGTATTCAGTATCCATGTACCACTGATTTAATATGGCCATTACATCCTAGTATAATGCTTTTGGTATTAGGACTTGTTTGCTGTTTGAAATGACATATTATGGTGTACCAAGTTCATCTCTGTACAGCCAGAATGAGTGAATCTTCTCAGGTATTTCTTTAATACTATTGGAGCTTACCTGGATCATGATCTTTTGCAATCTTGACATTGCTCATCTTCAGCAGATGTTAGTTGGGATTTTTCACACTGGGCTCTGGA
Source organism: Ginglymostoma cirratum (assembly GCA_024137785.1). Lineage (NCBI taxonomy): Eukaryota > Metazoa > Chordata > Chondrichthyes > Orectolobiformes > Ginglymostomatidae > Ginglymostoma > Ginglymostoma cirratum. The sequence continues at coordinate 11,943,413 of JAHRHZ010000222.1, forward strand.
CAAGGAGCAACAGATCAACTTTGAGAATATCTTTAGCTTTATAATCAAGAATATCAGTGGTAGTTCAAGAGGAATATATTTGTTGTTGTGTGGATTGAGTAGCCTGTTCGCTGTGTCAGATATAATCATCCTGGTATACGGCTTATATCTCAAATCAAAGTCATATCCTTGGAGATCGTTGAATTGATATGATTTCATCATGTGTGGTCTGTAACATTACAGGTGTGGTTTGAATATCTCACGAATTGTGACAATACTGAGACCTGTCCATACTGGTAATCCTGCTATTGCTGGACTGTTGCCATTACTTAGCAGAAGATTTCAGGAAGTCAGGATGAGATTGTTTATTGGAATTGCGGTGTGATTCTGCTAATGGACTGGAATTAGTGATCTGTTACACATTATGAGATGGCCCCACTCTTAAGTGCCACCTGCTGAGATACATGTTATTGAGGACGTGTAGTGGCAATATGTCGACACCAGCTCCTGTGTTGATTTTAGCTTTTACTGATTGTTGTCTTGCCTTCTTAGGATCTGTAACATTCATACTTGTAAAAGCTTCTGATTGTCTTACACCGTTGATGTGGTATGTGAGGAAATGATGTGGAAAGCTTTGTCAGCTTCTGAACTTTGCCTTTTGCTTAGTTGATTTTGAACTTCATTGATGTTTTTGCATTTGTGCTCCTTCTTAACACTTCCTTACAGCCAGTGTTATGGTGTTTTACCATCTCGCCGATCCCCTCTTTATCGTTGTGGAGCTTGGCTTGGTCTTTGGAATCAGATTTCCTGGATATGTGTGCCTAATTTTCCTTGGTGCCACATGCATTAAGATATTCAGAAAGTCTGGATAGCTTTTCGGTAGGTGGAACCAATTGCATCTGTTACACATCTTGTTGGTTTGGTGCACTTCACTGACCAAAACAACGTTGTCGGCTGCGCCTTAAGCATGTAATTGTTGTTGGCTTGCCATTATAACTTTGTACTTACATCCATCCTCAAGTTATGTGTTAGTGACATACCCTTTATCTTGCCCAAAAGACTCTTCCTAAAGGCATTAATTGATGTAGAAGCAATTGCTAATTCAATGATTCTCTCTTACAGTTCCTCTTCAGAAAAGTCACATTCATGCCCTTAGCTGCAGCCTTTCCTATCTAACTGGTTATTAGACTCTTGGGGTTACAGTCTATATGCCATGTGTCGGCATCAGTTAATTTTGAAGTTAGTTCTTACGTTGATTGGTCTTCAAGAATTTTCTAGATCTTTTCTGGAATGTCTGGTTATCTACAGAAAAAAAGCAGATGTTTTAATTCAGTGAAGCCCCCTTAACAATAGCTAGCATGATTTTCTGATCTCTATTCTTGGGATCATCTATTGCAGGATATGTAAAATAGAACTTCATCCATTGTTTGCATACTTGTAATTTAGTATAGATATCACTGGGTGCCCAGTTCATAATGATGTTTCACAATTTATTGTTTCACCTTAAAAACATTGGACTGCACCTTTAAGACTGTATGTTCTCAAATATTACATTAGTGTAAGTTAACAATGCTCTTCCCTTTCTAACAGAAGATTTCACAACAATTGTTCAATAGTTTATTACTTGTGTACAACTGTGAGGAACAAACTTATTAGACTTCTTCCTTTGTGTCTCAACTCAAAAGTAGATTGCAGATTCTTTTAATTTTTAATTGAGGCAATTTTAGAAATGCAGTTTATTCCAATCATAACAAATTATATTCTTCCTTGTTTGCTTGTCAATTCCCAATTGACGTATCTGTACAGCGATCACTAATCACAGAGACTGATGCTGCTTAAAGGATGAGGAACTGTCCCTTTGCCCAAATTGTCTGTTGTCCAAAGCAGTTGTCTGGTTGGACTTCAATTCATTTTCCGAATATCTATCACATAGATTTTGGAGTTGCTTTATAGATGGCCACTGCTGCTAGCCATGATGCATCCAACATTGCAGTTATCTTTTGTGACAATGCGTATGTTATCTCTTTTAACGTAAGAAACTAGATGTGGATATCATGATATTGAAGAATCCAACAGTCATTTAAAGTGAAAAGCAGGAGGTTTAGAGGGGATTTGAGGAAAAATCTTTGCACTCAGAGAAGTGGTGGGAATCGGGAATGCATGACCTGAGAGGGCAGTAGAGGTAGGAAATGCCACAACTTTTGAAACATATGTGGATGAGCACTTAAAATGTTGTAACATTCAAGACTATGGGTCAAATGCTAGAAAATGGGATTAGAGTAGATAGGTCAGCACAGACTCAAGAATGAAGGGCTTCTTCTGTGTTGTATAACTATTACAACTAGCTGTTATGTACAGATATTATATTCACAGATACTGAATTGTTTGGGCTGAAGTTAAACTATGAGTTTACAAGTATCAGCGTGCTTCCAAGAGTATGTCATGTCGCTTGTGATCCCAAGTAAGAAGGCTTATGAAAACTTTATATTCTCAGGTCTCATGCCATGATACAGAGATGATATTACAAACATGACTCTGAGTCACTGACTGTGAGACATAACACATCAACTACATTCTCATCATCCCTCCAACTCTTCAAAACAAACACTGAACTTTGCCTGTCACCATTAAAAAAATAATGTCCAGGTTGTACTTGATGAATCCATACATTATTAAATGCTCATCAGTGTTATTTCAGAGAAGTGCAATACAAACTCAACACAGCAAAAGAATCATTCTAACTCAACTTGAATCATGACTGTGACTTGTGCATTGGAGTGCAAATATTTGGACTGAAGAGTTCATTTTGGAAGGCTATTAGAAGGGTATTCTTTCCTTTGCCTGCTCTCCACCACCATCATGTCAATTTTGTAGGTGGGGCTAGTGGGGGCGTGGGAGATTCCTCAGAAATTCTACCAAACTCAGAGCTCCCACTCTTTTCGCCTATTTTATAGCACGTAATGATTGTGTCAATGCGTAATGACACTGCTGTTTTCCATTCATTAAAGACAATAGAATATTGCAGCATCTTCTAATCTGTTGGCCATACCCACATACATCAAATTGGGAAACCAGATATGTCAAATTGTATCTGAATAGTTAAGTAATTGATACCATTTTTGGTATGTGACCTTAAAACTCAAATTCACATAAGAAATATATTTTAACCTTTAATAAAACAAAAAACTGTGGATGCAGGAAATCTGAAATTGAAACAGATATTGCTGGAGAAACTCAGCATGTTTGAAGCATCTGTGCAATTCTTTGCTTTCAACATAAGCAATGTTTTCTCTCCACGGATTCTGCCAGACCTTCTCCAGCAATTTCTGTTTTTACTACTTTATTTGGTTGGATAAAGAGGAGTATGTGTGAATGTTTTTTGACTTTTTGAGCCTAATCCCATCACTTTACATTCTTGGTTACAGAATGCTAATGAAATAATATGCACTTGTGAAATTTATTTTCCCACCTGCTGCAGAAGTGTGTCATAACATACCTCAACATGTTGATTTAAACATATTTCAATGACTGTAAGGCGGTCCTCTATAACACTTAATACATAAGGCTAAAACAGAGTAGTTGGAACTATACTAATGGTCAGTCAACAATTTAGTTTGAACAACAGAGGGATAGTGGCAGGCCAGCAAATGAGCAACTTACAGTCAAAGGCTCTCAGTTTCAGTCTGGACTGACCTATTTCTTGACTGAGCAGCAAGGGCATTCGGGTAAAGCCAAATAGGTGGTTGGAACTCCTGCCCTGCCATGGTTTCAGGATATTTGGAAATTCTATCTGAATATTTTTGAAGTAAGATGGAATTTTGACTATTCACTATAACTGAGGCTATAAACCAATATGATAGATAATTGAGTTGCAACTCAGTCCACGTTGAAAGGTTTGACCACAATATAAAATGTTAAGCCCCCCAGTTAAGAGAGTGAAATCTGATCTGACCTGAATCCTTGGTGAAGGCAGGTCCAAAAGAGTTGGTGTATAGTGCTTTATCCCAGCAGAATTTGTACAAAAGGCAGCACCCTATCCAAGCTGACCCAAATTCCTGATCGTGATTGGTGTACAAAAATATCCTCGGACAGCACGTGTGATCTGACCAAAGTTGGAGGTTGGCCATTGATAGGTGGGATCTGACGAGGTGACCTGCTGCACAAGCCCCATCCCCCCACCCGCTCTCCACTCCCAGGCCTACCTTCCCTCTGCATGTTCAGGTAATTGACAAAATGGAACTCAGAAAATAAGAGTCTGGGCAATCAGGGCTCAGTTGTTTCTTGCTCTTCCTTTTTGGGTTACGTTTATCCTTAATGAACCATTTACAATTATTCCTAAAGCTATACCTGCAATAGTACATAATAAGAAGCTGAAAAGCATGTGACAAGATGTAGAGTGCTGGCCTATGAGGATATTGGCACACTAAGAATGTGCTTACAAGGTCACATAGCACATGGGGAGGGAAAATGCCTGTGAAATCCAAACCATTTGGAGATCCTCATCAGGAATAAATGGGAAAACTTGGTTGCCCAGACTTTATCCAGAGGAGCAATTGAAACTCACAGAGGGTGCAGAAACACGAGCCAAAGCACTTGGCAGAGATGCCCAAAATGATCTTTCGATCCTGCATGTGTAATTTCCTTCAGAGCTCTGTCCATCTGTCTCTTTGTCTCTCTCAGAGTGAGGCAGGAAAGTGATTTGGTTAATATCAGTTTTGGAGCTATTATGAGCCTTGGCAAAAACAGGCCAGTCTTTTATCCAGACCATGTGTTTAAGCTGGACTCAACAGCATTGCCAAGGGAATTGAAATAATGTTATGAAAAATTTCCCTAAGAAGGCAAAAACTTCCTAAAGTTCTGCTCACGAATGGCAGAATTCACAGAAAATGTACAGAAATGTATTCTGCTAATATATCATCCATAATGACCAGAGGTACATGCATAATGATAATTGGACAGACACGTATCTCTGGAGATAGTGACTCATTGGCAATGAGAGATGCTTATATAACACAAGAACTAAAAAGGCTAGAAAAATGCAGCATGTTGAGCAGTATCTGTGGAGGGAATCAGGGTTATTGGGCTGAATCTTATATTTTTTTGGCTAATTACCAGTTGCAACAAATTTTTTGGAGGATTTTTCGCTACGAGGCCTAATGAGATTTCTCACCTTGTTTTCTCAAACTCAAGTCATTAATTACTCCACCCAGTCCCACGGTGTCTCTCATCTGATTGTATACCCATTTTACCAATCACCATTCTTAGAACAGCGATATCTGCCAAAAGACAAGTATCCCTCACACTTGTACCATCTTTGAAGTGCCACTGTGTGTCCAGGCAAGTGTTGTCAATCCAGCATTACCCCTCGTTGGTAACGTCATGACACAGTAGCCACAAAGACACATTGCTCATCACATAGTTGGTATGGCTGGCATTCCCTCGTACATAACCCCATTCGGTCACACACGTCTTTGCACAGCCACACAGGCCACACTTGTGCTGAGCTAATCTCATCTAAAAACTCTCTCTAGGTTACTGCTACTCTGCCCACAATGCCCACCGGTGACTCGCAGCTTGTCATTGCCCAGCAGAAGAACCTCTCCTACAGAGAAGCAATCGGACAATTTCAAACATGAGCTTTTACTTGCAGCCAGCAAAAGTGAACACAAATGAAATGAATAGAGGTTTTATTTAACTGATAACGCAAACCAAATGCTGGCATCATGACTAACAACTATTCTATAGTCCGTTATGATTTGCTGTACCCATCTACTGGAATCGGGAGTCTATCAGATCCTATCTGCTTTGTAACACCCAAAGCAACTGATCTCTGACTTGCTTGCACCTCTGCAATAACCTCTCCTCCTCTTCAGAAAACTGCTCCTACTCTCCCAATTCTTCAGCATCCAGCACATCACCTTGTTGTCCACTCCAGTTGTGCAGATTACAATATTCCAGGTTGATGTGGTACGCTCTGTACAGACCATACTGGAGGCCACCCTCAGATCAGTCCATGCAGACATGGACCACATCTTCAGGAGCCCTATCGTCTGATTCACCACCGTCCTGGTCGCAGCATGTTGACCAACCTGGTAAAAGTGTCATCCTATTAGAGATACCAATACAACACATCAAAACAGCAGTGTGTGCTGCACTTTGACCCTGTTCCCAGACCCACATCAATCAACTTTTCAGTCATTTGGTAGACTCCACTTTTGTACTTAGAACATAGAACATAGAACACAGAACACAGAACACAGAACATAGAACAGTGCAGTACAATGCAGACCCTTTGGCCCATGGTGTTGTGCCGAAATTTTACTCTAAACCTCAGGTCTATCTAACCTTCACCCCTGCCTAATACTATCATCCATATGCCTATCTAATTGCCGCTTAAATGCCCCTAATGAGGCCAAATCCACTACCCTCTCCGAGGGTATTCCGAGGCATTCCACACCCCTACCACCCCCTGAGTAAAGAGCCTACCTCTGATGTCTCCCCTATATCTACCTCCACCCACTTTAAATCTATGCCCCCTCGTAATAGCTATCTCGACTCTAGGAAAAGTCCTCTGGCTGTCTACTCTATATATACCTCTGATCATTTTGTACACCTTTATCAATTCACCTCTCATCCTTCGTTGATCTAAAGAGAAAAGCCCTAGCTCTCTCAACCTTACATGACCATTGACGAAGCTGTGCTTCCCTCCACCCACAGCACACTTGGAAGTTTCACTCATGGCTATTGGCCAGAAATTGCCTCATTTTAAGTCACTGGATCGTCTGCATCATTGAGATACCGACGTTACATTTGCAAGCAGCAATGACATTGTGCAATTGACCATCGTTTGAATTTTTACTACATTCATTCAGCATGCATTGCAAATGAGAAAAGAAATGATTATAAATGAGATGTAGCTGGAGTTTGCTAACCCCTGGTTCATGTATTTAGCCCTTTAATATCCTAGCACCCAGCAGACATGGCTACTGGACTTTTGCCCATCAAACTAAATGATTCTGCTTACCCTAGGCATTGTCCCAATCATTCTTCGGTTGCACTGTGCAGGAACACCGCTCACGGTGGACGCCATCAGTACTTGGATCCGCTTGGTTGCAAGGTAGGCCCCCAAAGATCTCCATATTCCCTGTTACCTTGCTGTACCTCAACAGCCCGTTTCCAAACATATATGCCATGTGGAGACCCTCTTCACTGAACTTTTCCCCCATCGCCATCCTTGTCCCCACCTCTACATTTGCCTCTGCTTTTCCTTCACCAAACCATCTCACCATTCTTTTCGGCAGTGATTCCACTGCTGCTCCCCTGAGTCCCTCGATGATCAACAGACGGACTCCCCAGACCAGTATTCACCCCAGACCTCTGACTGGCTTCGATGAGAAGCCACTAAACATGACTGACCAGACCGCTGACCCCAGTGCTTATTGCTTCCTGACAGGCGATAAGTGATTCCCCTGACTATTTGTGATGGAACTACAGAAATGACCACTGTCCACTTCCTGAACGATATTTGGGTATATCCCTGACCATGAACAGCCCAAGCAGATGACTGTCAAATCCCTGAAATGTGTTCAGTCTCTGTCCCTGATAGTACTGGAACTACCTGCCTGACAGTAGGGCCCCATTAACTGGACTGAGTATAAGCTGCCACCCACTTTCCAATGTGATCAATTGATTGAATAAATGTGCAGTGTATTTGCCACACAGGCATATGTTGTAAGTCGAGGACTGACATCTCAGTGCACAGCACAGCAAGATACCCACCCCCACAGACAGATTCCTAATGACAAGCAGCCTGCCTGTGTGACTGCGCAAAAGCCACAACAATATGGCAGATAACAAGGTGTAGAACTGGATGAACACAGCAGGCCAAGCAGTGTCAGAGGAGCAGGAAAGCTGACGTTTCGGGCCTAGACTCTTCTTCAGAAATGGGGGAGGGGATGGGGGTTCTGAAATAAATAGGGAGAGGGGGGAGGCGGATAGAAGATGGATAAAGGAGAAGATAGGTGGAGAGGAGACAGACAGGTCAAAGAGGCAGGGATGGAGCCAGTAAAGGTGAGTGTAGGAGGGGAGTTAGGGAAGGGATAGGTCAGTCCAGGGAGGACGGACAGGTCAAGGAGGCGGGATGAGGTTAGCAAGTAGGAGATGGGGGTGGAGCTTGAGGTGGGTGGAGGGGATAAGTGGGAGGAAGGACACGTTAGGGAGGCAGGGACAAGCTGGGCTGGTTTTGAGATGTGGTCGGGGGAGGGGAGACTTTGAAGCTTGTGAACTCCACATTGATACCTTTGGGCTGCAGGGTTCCCAAGCAAAATATGAGGTGCTGTTCCTGCAACTTTTGGGTGGCATCGTTGTGGCACTGCAGGAGGCCCAAGATGGACATGTTGTCTGAGGAGTGGGAGGGGGAGTTGAAATGGTTCGCGACTGGGAAGTGCAGCTGTTTGTTGCGAACTGAGCGTAGGTGTTCTGCAAAGTGGTCCCCAAGCCTCTGCTTGGTTTCCCTGTTGTATAGGAGGCCGCATCGGGAACAGCGGATACAGTATACCACATTAGCAGATGTGCAGGTGAACATCTGTTTGATGTGGAAAGTCTTCTTGGAGCCTGGGATGGGGGTGAGGAGTGAGGTGTAGGGGCAGGTGTAGCACTTCCTGCTGTTGCAGGGAAAAGTGCCAGGATTCGGAAGTTGGAAGGGTGGTACGTGAAGACCGAATCCAATGCATCATCTTCCAGCACTTCCGCCATCTGCAATCTGACCCCAATACCAAAGACATTTTTCCCTCCCCACCCTTATCTGCTTTCCGGAGGGATCACTCTCTCCGGGACTCCCTTGTCCACTCCACACTCGCCTCCAGCCCCACCACACCCAGCACTTTTCCCTGCAACAGCAGGAAGTGCTACACCTGCCCCTGCACCTCACTCCTCACCCCCATCCCAGGCCCCAAGAAGACTTTCCACATCAAGCAGATGTTCACCTACACATCTGCTAATGTGGTATACTGCATCCGCTGTTCCCGTTGTGGCCCCCTCTACATCGGGGAAACAAAACGAAGGCTTGGGGACCGCTTTGCAGAACACCTACGCTCCGTTCGCAACAAACAGCTGCACTTCCCAGTTGCGAACCATTTCAACTCCCCCTCCCACTCCTCAGACAACATGTCCATCTTGGGCCTCCTGCAGTGCCACAACGATGCCACCTGAAGGTTGCAGGAACAGCACCTCATATTTTGCTTGGGAGCCCTGCAGCCCAATGGTATCAATGTGGAGTTCACAAGCTTCAAAATCTCCCCTCCCCCGACCACATCTCAAAACCAGCCCAGCTTGTCCCTGCCTCCCTAACCTGTCCTTCCTCCCACCTCACGCCCCAGCCCCATCTCCTACCGACCAGCCTCATCCCGCCTCCTTGACCTGTCTGTCCTCCCTGGACTGACCTACACTTACCTTTACTGGCTCCATCCCCGCCTCTTTGACCTGTCTATCTCCTCTCCACCTATCTTCTCCTTTATCCATCTTCTATCTGCCTCCCCCTCTCTCCCTATTTATTTCAGAATCCCCTTCCCCTCCTCCATTTCTGAGTAAGGGTCTAGACCAGAAACATCAGCTTTCCTGCTCCTCTGATGCTGTTTGGCCTGCTGTGTTCATCCAGTTCTACACCTTGTTATCTCAGATTCTCCAGCATCTGCAGTTCCTACTATCTCTGACACCAATATGGCAGTACTGGGCTTTGGCTGAAGGGCCAATGTGCTAACAGGCATGAAACAGCAACGATGCTGTGAGAATGCAGGTATTTGCAAAGTGGCCGAACTTAAAGAAGGCAAGTGAACAGCCCTGAAATGCAGCTTGGTCTGGTATATGAGGTGGGTTCCTGTCCTTGCATGCAAACTGTCTTTGTAGCAACCTTTCAATGCTAATTGCTGGAGCACCCTTCAAATGGCTAAGTGTCTTGCAAGTGGACCTGAGAGGTGCTGTAAGGATTGTAAGGATATGACAATTGTTGGATACCAATGTTCATGGGTAAGGATTGCCTGTGGCTGGTGCATGTGGAGCATACACTGAGATGCTGTTTGGGTCCTGAGCAACATGTAAGCTCGTTGGAGCCAGCGACAAGTTGAAGTCTCTGGTATCTGTTCTGAATTTCACATCAGGAATTCTATATATCAGCACGTTTGCTAACAGATGAAGCTAATATTAATGCGGTCAGTTGTGCCATTAATAAGCTGAATAACAAGATTTAATACCTTCTTTATGTTCACTGTTGGGATGTGGGCAAAGCAGACTAGCCAGCATTCATTGTCCATCCCTAGATGCCCTTAGGGAGGAAATTCCAGGATTTTGACCCAGTGACAGTGAAGGAATGGTGTTATATTTCCAGGTCAAGATGGTGAGGGACACGGATGGATACTTGGATGGTGTTTGCATGTATCTGCTTCCCCTATCCTTCTAGATGGAAGTCTTTTAATTCACAACTCACTGGTGTGGAGTGAGAAACTTGTCCTGCTGTTTGGCTGATGCTTAAAAGACAGAGGGAATGGCTCCCAGTGTTGAGACAGGCCTCGCCAGACTTCTCGCATGATTTTGCCACAAATCACGCCATAGCCTACACTGTTCAGACCTCTATAAGATCCCACTGGTGGTTATAGGTCTTTTATCAGAACTGAAGCAACATAGAAATGTAAGTGTTTTTAAGCTAGTAAGAGTGAGGAGGAGGCAGGGAGAATAAAGACAGAATAATAAGGAGCTACAACCCCAATAATGTAAATGCCCATTTCTGAAATGCCAGGGAATCAACAAGATTCCAAAATGACACTATCTTATCTTCTAAAACTTCTTTTTTTGTTGTTCTTTTTGCCAGTAGGGGGTGTCATTGTTCAGGCAAAAAGGTTTGGCCTGAAATCTTCTCAAGAATTCATTTTTAATTGGGAATTGCTTTGATCTAAAAGCTTAAAGGGGAAATATCATTTCCAAATGAACTCCTATTTCATGAAATATGCATTGATTTTTATACAAGGAAAAGAAGCACTAAAAACATTGCTGGGCTAACAATATCAAACATTGCTTCACAGTAGAGGAGTAATCTTTTAGAAAATAAAGATTTGGATTCATAGCATGATTTCATGACTTCAGAATACTTCAAAATGTTTGAAAAATGGAGTTCTTTCAAGTGAGCCATAACATAATGAAGAAAACTTGGCAGAAAATTTTATGGTAAAGGTCCCATAAGGTATAATGATCCGATAATCTTTTGGTGTCGTGGTTGTTGTCCTAAGTAATTATTCCGATAGGGTTAACATTGTTGAACTGGGAGTCTACCACAAGATACCGATGGAGATAAGCATGTCTTGATGGCTCCTGATAGTCCTTGCAATTTTGTCTAACAAATTAATGTAACTTGGACCTGGGTAGGGCGGCAGCCCTCTACCCCAATGACAAGCTGCCAGTGGTTGGTACCATAACTTGCCACAATTGTCAGGGAGATAATGCAAAGAATTCACATGCTTTTCTTTGCAACAGTGCTTTGGGATCTTTACCATCCAGCTGGGGGACTCTGAGTTCAACAATTCATCTGCAGACCAGCAGCTGGAATAATGCAGAATTCCATTAATTATGTCACTCTAAATTATGTGTTCAAGCCTTTGGACTGGAAATTGAAATTTCAATCATTTGATTCAGAGGCAAGTGTTTGACCAACTAAGTCATGGTTGGCACATCATTTCATGGGGACAAGGGAGTAATGGAATGTCCATCTCTGGAACTTGACATTGAAAATATCCTAGGCTGAAAAATGATCGCTTTCCATTAGCAGCAAATTGCAAAAATGAAAGGAGTTGAGTACTTCTTGGGTCTGAATGAATTTCATTAACATGACCATTATTTGGCACAATTGATGCTCATGTTATTGCTATAGCTCCAGTTTTGTGCTGTGTTATGGATAGGGAGAGATGGCGGAGTAACTTTCTCCTCATTCTTCTAACATCTTGATTGCTGTAGCAAAATATATTTCAACCTTTTGAAAATTGTTAATTAAAAATAATTGGCATGAACATGAGGAAGCACGATGGTTAGCACTGCTGCCTCACAGTGCCAAAGTGCCGGGTTTGATTCCACCCTCAGGTGGCTGTCTGTGTGGGGTTTGCGCATTCTCCCTGTGTCTAGCGTGGGTTTCCTCCAGGTGCACCAGTTTCCTCCCACAGTCCAAAGATGTTTATGCCAGGTGGACTGGCCATGCTAAATTGCCCATCGTGCCCAGGGTTGTGTAAGTTAGGTAGATGAGTCATGGGAAATGCAGGGTTACACGGATAGTATTGGGGGTGTGTCTGGGTGTGATGCTCTTTGGAGTGTCAGCGTGGACTCAATAGGCTGAATGACCTGCTTCCACACTGTTAAGGAATCTATGATTGATCAGGCTTTCTGCCAAGTTTAAACAAAAAGGCATAAGATAGGAGTGTGATGGGTTAATCACTACATTACTTGCATGAGTGAAGTCCTCAAGAAACTGGACACCATCTAAGATGAAGCAAATCATCTTGATTGGCCCCCCATCAGTCACCTTCAACATTCATTGCCTCCACCACCAACGCAAAGTGGCACAAGTGTGCACCATCTAAAAGATGCACGACAGCACTACAACAAGGTTCTTTTGACAACACTTTCCAAACATGCCATCTCTACCACCTTAACGGGCAAGGGCAATAGGCCATTGTATAGCCTATGAGACGTTGGATTGTCTTTGTGAATAGTGGTCTGCAGGTGACATTCTAAAGTTCACCTGTGATTACCTCAACCTCACAGACATGACTACGGTCAATATGTAATGACCATTGGCATGGTTATGAATGCTCGTGGCCAGGATTCATATCTCACACCCTTAGACACTGCATGTTTTTCATATGAAGTTCCTACGATTAAGTCTTTACTCTGTACCATATGAGTGCCTGGTTCATACAATCGCTACTTTAAGGGCCTCATGTCATTCACAGGTGGAGCCCATGATCTCAGAGAATGATAAAATCTGACTCCATCCATTCTGGGTGTGATGGCAGCCAGTTTTTGTTTCTCATGCACATTCATGACTCAGACAAGGATGGAAGGCAGCACAAGTCATGCTTCACAGAATGAGTCACTGGCTCAGCCTCCCCCAAATCCCCTAACCTTCATGTTCCGTTCTTCCCCACACTTTCTGCTGTTCCCATTAACTCAGAACTTCCACATGTTCTCATCTAACTTTTTAAAAGTGTTCTGGAAAAGAAGCAAGGGTGAAGGGAGGAAAAAACTTTTTCACTTAATGTGTAGACAGGGTATGAAATGCACTGCTTAGAAAAGTGATGGAGGCAGTTCTATTGACATATTCAGACGGTACTTGAAATAACTCCACAGAGGCCGGAATCCCACCACCAATTCACCCTTTATTTGCACATTGAGAGTCCTTGACACTGGTCTGGCTTCTTCAGAGCCAGCACTCAGAGTGAACAGAACATCTGACACTCCTGTGCATACCTATTAGCTAAGGCCCCTGTTTGGACCAGATTAACAGCCCCAATCAGGGAACTCATATTCTATGAGGTCCACCCGGCTGACCTTGTTCCAGTACTGGATGATTTTTTTGGAAAAATTATTTTTATTCACTTGTGGGACATGGATATCACTGCTGGCCAACATTTTTTGCCCATCCCTAGTGGTGAGTGGCTGCCTTGAACCACTGTAGTCCATATGCTGTAGGTTGAGCCACAATGACCTTAGGGACGTAATGCCAGGATTTTGACCCAGTGACAGTGAAGGAATGGCAATATATTTCCAAGTCAGGATGTCAGTGGTTTGGCAGAGAACTTGCAGGTGATGGTGTTCCTTAATCTCTGCTGCCTTTGTCCTTTTAGAAGGAATTTATCATGGGTTTGGATCTTTGGTGCCTAAGGATCTTTGGTGACTTTCTGCAGTGCATCTGAGTGTCTGTGGTGGAGATAGTGGATGCCTGTGGATGTGGTGCCAAACAAGTGGGCTGCTTTGACCTGGATGGTGTCAAGCTTCTTGAATGTTGTTGGAGCTGCACCCATCCAGGTAAGTGGGGAGTATTCTAACATACCCCTGACTTGTGTCTTGCAGATGGTGGACAGGTTTGTGGAGTCAGGTGGTGAATTACTCGCCACAGTATTCCTATCTTCTGATTTGCTCTTGTAGCCATTGTGTTTATGTGACGAGTCCAGTAGAGTTTCTAGTCAATGCCAACCTCAATGATATTGACAGTGAGGGATTCAGTGATGGCAACATGACTGGATGTCAAAAGGTGATGATTAGATGGTCTCTCATTGGAGATGGTCATTGCCTAGCATTTGTGTGGCATGAATGTTACTTGTCAACCCAATAATGTGTAAGAATATGGGAGAAAGGTAGGAGATTGACACCAAGTGATGATATTCATTGAGTGTGTTTGTCCAGGTACGATGGGCTAAATGGCCTCCTTCTGCCCCATAATGCTTCTGTGATTCTGAACTCTTTCATTTCAGCTTCCAGCCTCTGACATTGTCCTATAAGCCCTGGCCCTCTGGAGCTTGGTTGTACCAACCACTCTGATGCATTGTCCCACTGTCAAAGCTGGGTTTGGTGATGAATTATAATGGTGAATGTCCCACTCACACCCCACTGTCCTACTATATATTTGATCCAAGATGGTGGCAGAGCAGGACTGCTGAGCCAGAGCTTGCCTGCTCCATCTGTTTCTTTTCTTTTTTCTTGTCTTTTCACGTCTTTTTCCTTCGTTCCTCTTACCTCCCGTCCTCAAACAGCATCAGTGATATCTGGGGTGAAGCTAGCATGGACTCCCAGCCCCGAGAGCCTCAGCGCAGACTCCTGGCCTTGAAAGCCTCGAGATGAAGACCAACGTGGACTGCAGATGAGGCCCAGCGCAGACTGGAGGCCAGTGTGGAGTCATCAGCTCCACCCGCTGTTTGGAATGACTGTAATTTTGAACTCTTTTTTTCTTTATTTTTCTAATTAGTTGCTAAGAATCTTTAGCTTAGTACCTGAGATGGCATTGTAAGTGGTAACTTTGTAAACTGTTCACTGTACTCATGTGAGTGCATGTAACAGTAAACCTAATTCTAACTCTAATTCTCCATTGTTACAGGTTGAGTTTCCCCCCATCATATCATTATTATGCTGCCTCCAATTCAATGTGCGATGTACATTCATATTTGTATTAACGTTGTGTAGTGTGTTACTGTGCTCTTAAAAAATGAATGAAACAGACAATTTCAGGCATTTTAAAGAAATTGAGGTAGAAGGTCAATTGTAACATTTACACTGTCCAGATGCAGAACCTGTGAATGAGAATGTGTTAGAGTGAGATAATTAGCAGAAGAATGAATGGATTAACATTTGTAAAGGTTAATTAATTAACAGGGCATTAATTAAACATTTTTGTAGTGACTGTAAATTAATCTCATCACACAAACCGGAATTAGTATGCACAAAACGAACAGAATAATTCTAGATTTTAATAATTTGTACACTTAAATTTATTTACAGTGATAATGGAGACTGCATAAAACTGGACAAGCATTGGCCAATCTAGCAGGAATGAGTCACAAAGAGACCATAATTGTCCTTAGTGTTCCTGCTTTGGGACAGTGAAAAATGCATAATATTTCATTATTCTGACCATTATCCAGGGAAGCTGTGCATCAAAACTAGAATGTGTGAATGTCCCACAATCAAAATCCTGTCAAAACGCATTGTCATTTTGGAAGAAGCATATAGTTCAGGGAACCCAAATTTAATTATGAAGTAACTGCCCAAAATGTGCATTGTGTAAACAATTTCCTTGCAATTGCATGACTATATATATCGTAAAATATTTACCATTCACAAGTACTCTGCAGTAAGGATGCATTGCACCTCTGTTTCTCCGTTTAATTAGCATTTTTTAAAAAATTTGCTCACAGGATGTGAGTGTCACTGGCTGCGTTGCCACTTATAGCCCAAGCTTAGTTGCTCTTGAAAAGTTGGCGTGGAGCAGACACCTTGAATCTTGGCAGTCCATTTACTGTACTTACATCCACATCTGATCTGCCTTTTTAAAATCTTATTGGCTGCTCTAATAATTCTCAATGCCATTTTCCTGCCTTTCACCCCATAACCTTTGGCTCTCTGCACTAATTAAGAATCTGCCTATCTCAGCCTTTAATATTCTTATTGACCCAACCATGATAGCTTCCTGCGGTATAGAATTCCTCTGATTCCTTGCCCTCAGAGACGAAATGTCTCCTCATCTCTGACTTAAGTGGATGACCTGTTACCCTGAGATTATACCTTCCCATCTCATTGTAGGTTCTCCCACAAAGGGAAATAACCTGCTTATGTCTATCCAACCCCCTTCCATGCTGTGGACATCTACCAGAGGAGTACATGCTTTTCAAAATTTTTTAAATTTTGAATTTTTTAAGAAATTTTTCAAAATTTCAAAATACATTATTTAGGCTGTGTGTCACCATCCATGGCCAACATTTCAGCATCTAGTCATGAACCTTATCTTGGCTACTTGAAAAAAAACCTATTAACTATTTGTGTGTAACTGACTTACATCAATGCTGATCTTCTAATCTGTACAAATGCTTATGGCTCCTCTCAGGTGAAATTGGAAACTCAGCTTACTTTACACTTTTTTTAAAATACGTTATGACAGTGAGAGGGGCACTTGGATGCTGAAAATTATATTATGTTTCCCAGAAATTCTGTCAAAAAGTCAGGAAAAGAATGAGAAAGTTCTAGTCTTAATATTTTGCTATACAATAGTTATCTATTCTGTATGTTGAATACTATTTTACTGAATACATATAATGTTCTGAGGAAGGGTCACCGGACCCAAAATATTAACTCTGTTTTTACCTTCACAGATGCTGCCAGATCTGCTGAGCTTTTCCAGCAACTTTGTTTTTGTTCCTGATTTACAGCATCTGCAGTTCTTTTGGTTTTTATGTAGTATTTTTTATCATTCTGTGTAATAGTATTTCTTGGAAATTGACCTAACTACTAATTTTAGCCTGAATGATAGGCTGACAGTATTATATTGCTCACTCTTAGAGTGAGCAGAAGTGTGTGATGTATATCGTTGTATGATCAAAATAGTAATGTTTGTTCCTGAATTATATCTACCCGCAACAACTTATTGATATAGAACCATAATGTAATAAAATGCTGCATACACTTCACAGATGTGTATAATCCAAGATATGACAAACCTCAGAAGGAAATATGAGGGCAGGTGACCAAAACCTTGCTCAAAGAGGTATGTTTTAAGTAGCATTTTAAAGGAGGAATATGGGGTTAGAAAGGCAGAGAGTTTCAGTGAGGCTAATTCTCATGTTTAGGTCCTAGACAGCTGAAGGCATGGCCACCAAGAGTTGAGCGATTACAGTCAGGAATGTTCAAGGAGTCAGAATGGGAGGAGCAGCACAAATATCCTGCATGCTTATAGGGCTGGTGAAGGTAACATAGGCAGAGCCAGATCACATCATAGAGTGATTTGAAAGCAAAGGATGAGAATTCTATAATTGTGGTATTGTTTATCAGGAGTTAGAGCAAGCCGACGAGCACAGAATTAAAGGTAAACAGGTTTTGGTGCAAGTTAGCACTATTTTGAAGAGGAATGTGGGGGTTCTCCTTGGTGTCCAAACCAATATTTATCCCTCAAACAGCACCGTTATATAGATCACCGTCTTTTTCACATTAGTGTTTGTGTTATTGATTGAGCAGTTGATTGCATATCTGGACCGAAATTGGCAAATTGGACTGAAAAATGATCAAAATAAAGATAGATCAGGGTACCTTCTAGATGGTATGAAATTAAATGCAGGATTTGCAACTCCAAAGAGACATGGGGTTCAGGAGCATTGATCTTTAAAATGTCACAAATGGATGCAGAAAGCTAATGGAATGCTGGCTTTTATACCAAAAAGGCTGGAGTATAAGGATGCAGAAGTTATGCTGCATTTATACAAAATCCTGGTTAGACACCACATGAAGTACTGTGAGCAGATCTGGGTACCATATCGCAGGAGGGATACATTGGTCTTGGAGGGAGTACAACATAGGTTTATAAGAATGATACCAGGACTTCAGGAGTTAAGTAATGAGGAGACATTGTGTATATGCCTGTTTTCGCTAGAATTAGGAGGGTTAAGGGATGAACTGATGGAAGACTTCAAGACGCTCACAGGAAAGACAGGGTAGACGGTGATAAACTATTTCCACTGGTGGGGATTCTAGAACTGGGGTGCGAGGGCATAGTCTGAGAATTAAGGCCAGGAGAGATGTTAGAAAGCACATCTACACACAAAGGTTAGTAGATGTTTGGAACTCTTCCACAAATGGCAGTGGATATTGGATCAATTGTTAATTTAAATTGGAGATAGCTATTTTTTTGTTAAGCACAGGTATTAAGGGATATGGGCCAAAGGCAGATATATGGAGTTACACCATGTGTCAACCATGATCTCATTGAATGGTGGAACAGGCTCAAAGGGCTGAAATGGCCTACTTCTATTCCTATGCCTTTTTAGGCCATACATTCGAGTGATTGGCTGATTGAATTAAACACAATATTCAAGTCCTGTATTACAAAGCAAAGCAACAATTGTAAGGAAGCAAAATAAGATATGTCTTGAATACAATTTTGGGGGAAGAAAGCGAGGAGCACAGATTAGGCAGACTTGAGAAAACCCAGCTGACATCCAGTTCCTCTCCAGTTTGGCACTGGGGTCCTGATAACAGGCACGGGATACTCCAGGCTGATTTGTTGTGTTTTCCTGTTATTTTCCTGCTTGAACAATAGGCAAAACTAGATTACTGTGCCCCCTCCTCTGTCATAATCAGAATCTGTCTGTGACCGAACAAAATGGCTCATCCAGAGGCTTTCAAAGATGGCACGGATGCAAAGGGTGCTTGTCTAGTGATGGATACCCATCGAGTGGTGAGTTGTTCTGGGAATGGTGTGTTGTAAAGGTAGAGTCGAAATTGGATATGGTGAATGCCATGGGGGTGGTAGAGGTAGTTAGTTTGGTTTGGTATGGCAGAAAAACCCACTTGGCCACGTGGTGGGAATCCCTCCAAAAATCTTAATTCAACTTGGACTTAATCATGAAAGGAATCCACCCTTTGTCATCATCAAGATCTTGCAATCGACTGCCTCTGGCACTTTCCTCCATTTTACTAGCCCACCCTGATGTTCCTGATTCCTTAGCCTTTCTGAATTTATATCTTTTTATCTCCAAAATAATTCATGTTTTCATCTTAGCTACGGGGCTCACCCTGCTGCTGTCGCAATTTTATTCTCCATAAATTACTGATTATCGAACTTCCCATCCTGGTTTCAATGCTAAATAGCATAGTTAACTGTACTTTTTCATCATGTACAGGGGGAAGTGATGGCCTAATGGTATAATTGCTGGGCTGCTAATCCAGAGACCTTGACAACATTTCCAGGGACCTGGGTTCAATCCTACTGTGGCAGATGGTGGAATTTGAATTCAATAAATATCTGGTACTAAAAATCTAATGATAACCATGAATCCATTGTCAATTTTTTTTTCTTTATTCATTAATAGGATGAGGGCCTCACTGGCCAGGCAGCATTTATTGCCCATCCCTAATTGCCCAGATTGTAGTTAAGAGTCAACCACATTGCTGTGGGTCTGGAGTCACATGTAGGCCAGACCGGGTAAGGATGGCAGTTTCCTTCCCTAAAGGACCTTAGTGAACCAGATGGGTTTTTGCAACAATCAATTCATGGTCATCATTAGATTCTTAATTCCAGATACTTTATTGAATTCAAATTCCACCATCTGCTGCGGCAGGATTTGAACTCAAGTCCTCAGAATGCTAATCTGGATCTCTGGATTAATAATCAAGCAATAATACCACTAGGCCATCACCTCCTCCATTGTCAGAAAAACCCATCTGGTTCACTAATGTCCTTTAGGGAAGGAAACTGCCATCCTTACCTGGTCTGGTCTACATGTGACTCCAGACCCACAGCAATGTGGTTGATTATTAACAGCCCTCTGGGTAATTAGGGATGGGCAATAAATGCTGCCTGGCTGCGACGCCCTCATCCTGTGAATGAATAAAGAAAAACAACTGTCATGCTCTCCTTCAAACTACAGCCTTAACTTTCAAAATATTATGCCTCACCTCAAGGTTATTTGTAAAACCTTAGTCATTTGTTTACAGATGGTGATTCAGCTCTCTTCAACGCAACTAATACGTAAGGCTGTATTTATGTAATGGCTTTTATGACTCTATTTTTTATACAGTTAATAAGTTACTTCAGGAAATGTCATCACTGTTGTAATATATGAAAAACAACAACCAATTTGCGTCTGGCCTACTCTCACAAACACAAATGTGATAATAACAGGGTAATCTTGTTTAGCGTGTTGATTGAGGGATAAATATTGGTCCCCTACTCCTCTTTAAAACAGTGCCGTGGGATCTTTTACATCCAACAGCTGCAGCAGGAGGCTTGGCCTATGATCTCATCTGAAAGGCAGTTCCTTCAATAATGCGGCATGCCCTGCAGCGGAGTGCCAGCCTAGATTTGGTGTTCAAGTCTCTAAGATTTAAACTTGTGACATTCTAAGGTGCAAGAGCGCTCCTAAAATAAATCAGAATGGGCTTTTATTTTTTCACAAATAAAAGTTTGCCAAACACATGAAGATGGCGTTCCTCTTTGTGCACCACATTAAGCAAAAAAATTGTATTTCATTGCTTAATACATTGTGCAGCACTGAATGGGGCCAACCAAACAGGAAAACGCCACAGATTTCTGTAAAACATCTATATTTGGACAGTAGTTCTCATCCACAAACATCAAGAGGCCACTGGATGTACACAGATGAAGTAAATAAGCAATAATGTGCATCTGGATCATGACTCACTGTGGTGATGCCTATTTACCAACTCCATTAGACATGCTGTGTCATTGTGGCCGCAATTTCATGTCAGTGGTAAAGTCCACTTTATACTTAGTGGTTAAATCATGAAAACTTTTATAGCTTCCTGCTGCAATACAACATTTAAACAACATTCTAATTACTGCCTTGCATCACTTCATTTACCCTGTTGGAAACTGTATACACGGAAGTAGAAGCCAGGATTGACATGTCGTATAACCTAATTTAGCACTAAATTTGGTTGCTAATGGTCAATTATTCATTATGATCCATGCCTAGCTTTTCAACTGAGTTCAATTATAAATATGTTGTTACATTTTTGCAATGTCCTGGAAACACTAGAGAAATCATACAATATGTTTTGCTGCTTTACAAATCACATATTCTGTTGATCTTTCATGGCATTATGGTTTGTTCTGTTCAATCTGTAACAACCCCTTTGATAAAACCACATAGAAATATCCCATGGACCAATGGGTATTTAAGTTAAAAAAAACCAACCTCTAAACTCCAAAGGATTGAACTTACTTTGTGGGATGCTTTTAACCAACAAGAATCTGCTTATGGAATTTCTCTATCCACTATTTGAATAAAGTTGTAAATAAACGACTACACAAATAAATAATATTCACCTAAATATTGTGGTTGCATGAGCAGTGAGAGGCTGGGAATTCTGAGATGAGCAACTTGTCCCCAGTGTCTATCCACTTTCTACAGGGCAGAAGTAAGCTGTGTGTGGGAATAGTCTGCATTTACTTGGATGAGTGCAGACTCACCTACACGCAAGAAGCTTGACAGCAGCCAGGGCAACGAAAGTAACCCACTCAATTGGCGTGGCATACAACAACATAAATATTCACTTCCTCTACCATACTGGACAATGGCAGGAGTGTGTACCATCCACAAATGCTCTGCAGCAACTCACCGAAGGTACCTCTGCTAGCGCCTTCCAAACCATTGACTTCTAGAAAGACACAAGTACCAGATGTGTGGGAACATGACCGCCTGCAATTTCCTCTCCAAGCCACACAGCATCCTGCCTTGGAAATATATTCCGTTCCCTTCACTTAAAATCTTGGAACTCCCCTCCTCGCAGCATTATTCGTCTACATATGCCAGCTAGGCTATGGTGGTTCAAGAAAGCAGTTTGCCACGACCTTCTCATGGTCAATTTGGGATGCAACAAGCCAGCAATACTCATATCCCATGACTGAATAAATTACTACGGTTTAGCATTGTTGTCTAAATATTGGGCGAAAGCGTTTCAGACAAACCTGCTAATTCACCAGTTACTATTTGAACTAATTGGTTAGTTGGTATTATCACAGCATTTCATTTAATCCCCTAAGGGCAGAGCACAGGGGGAGAAATCGACTTTAACATTGCATTCAATTAAATACCACATCTTAAAGATTAAGGTATGCATTGTTAAACATACTTGTTTTTGAATATTTGTTAGAAAATGCCACCCAAGTTCCCAAAGATTTTCTTAAATTTAAATGGTACTTTTGGATTAGGGCATCACTGAATTTATGTCCCAGTCAGATAATTCCCTTTAAGAAAGTAAAAATCCATTTGTTTTCAATGAATTAGGGATACATTTACACGTCAACTTCGGAATCACAGCAAAGTGAAATGTAAACGTGGAGCCATATAATTGATCCCATCCCACACCCAGTTACAGTGAGAACAGAATATGGAAACCCCATTCAGTAAAATTTTAAATCCAAATCACAAATCTCTACTTGCAATATAAACATGTGCATGTGTGAATGCATGTGTGTATGTGTAGCTGTGTGGGGATGGTCCTGAATCTCCATAGGACTTTCACTAGCCCGTCACTTTTAACACATTGAGAAATTTCATTAGTCTTGTGTTTGAATTTCTGTGGGAGAGCCTATGGTGGAAACCCTGCAGAATTTCAGCCTGTGCTGTTGATCAGTGCAGATAGTTAGCCCCACTTTCCTACTGTGGTTGAACTTGTAAAGCCCAGGAGGTGACACTTGAGTTCAGATCCAGAGCAATAATTGGATGGCAGTATATGGCTAGCCTCAATAACACTGCAATGGCAAAAAAAATATCAACTGGGGTGTAAAACATTGAACATTGTCCTCTATTGATGTTAGATTCCACTTCCATAAATATTAGTAAGTCACAGGGCTGAAATCTGGCTTCCAAAAGAGAAATCGATAAAGTGAGGCTGCATTTGGAAGAATCAGTTAGTGTAAATGGTCTTCTTAAACTCAAAAGTAACAGAAGAAAAAAGGTGCAAATATCTATGTGGAAAAGGAAAAGCTAGGAATGCAGTATATTTGAAAAGGCACTGAAATTATTGCAAATGGGAGGCCAGCCAGAAGAAAACAACAAAATTTGTAGCAAGTGAAGCATTTTAATCGGAAATGATACATGAATGTTTTATGTGCTTGCACCATCCGTTTCCCCACACTACTTCTCAGAAACAAAAATTCACATTCACACAGAAATCAAATAACACTTTCACAAAGGTTGACATATTCAAGTAGCTAAATACAATAAGATTATGAACAATACCAAACATTGGTGTGAAAAAAATCCTGAATATTGACTGAAAATTGTTCAATTTGGTCCAGTTAGGTAGGTTGTCAAAGTACATTTAAAACACATACATATGTTTAATTTTAACTATGATCCAATTTACAGGGAATGAGTTGACTCAATGCTCACAATCTCACTCAATATTCACTTGAAATCATTGTTGAAGGCTGAAAGATGAAACCTTACTGCCGTGAAGCTTGATTATTGACATCTTGTGATTTTCACAAGTGTCTAATGAAGTCCATAGGTATATGTTATAAGAGTGACGGTACTTTCTTGTAAAATAATTTGCCACACCCCGAGATCATGAAAAATTCCTTGCAAATGCGAGCTCTTTTTGTTTCTTTGTGGTAGGGATTGCCACTGAAGAATCAATCTGGTTGGAGTGTACATAAGACTCCGAAAACAGTGGGGCTTGGAGGAGAAGAAAGCTGATCTCAGTGCAGTCCTCCTCCCCTGCTCTTTCTGCTTCCTGCCACCCCTACCTCTCCTGTCCTAGGACTTACCTCCAACTGTTGACAGCAGTCAGCCAATTGTGGCTTTGGTCCCAAAGTCACTGGACTCATTTTGAGGGTGACTACTCCAGTCTGTCCCCCTAGAATCAAAAATTGGCCCCAGAAAGAGCTTGCCTTTTTTCTTTACAACTGACGATATAGAGAAATGTAAAAACTTTAGAAAATATATTATTCAGCTCCTGTCTTAACTTTTTTTTCCCATCTCTTTAAGCGTTTTCAAGAAGCATTCCAACTACTTGTCTGAGAAAGTGGGGAGGTGACCAGTCCTCAGATCTTTATCATTGATGTTCTTAGGCTGATTATCCCATTTTCCCTTATTATTTTTGGAGAAGAGCCTACGTTCTACTGGAATCCTTAGTCTAATATCATATCATATTGGAAATGCGCCATGAGGCCTTTTATTGTGCATAAAACCATCGTTATCTAGTGTTACGGTGCCAATCAGATCACTTAACGCATGTTTACCTCAGCAGATAATGCAATAATCAATCTTTCCAGAACTTTCAAGTTCTCATGGCCACTATAGGTGCAGCTTTTTTCTGAGGAAATGTAACGTTAACCATTTTCATTTCATTAAAAGATCGACTGAGACTTTATATGGTAAGACTTGAGAGGACGTTCGAAAGCAGGCAGCCAGCTGAGAAATTTGGGAGAAGGGGGAGTTTGCTGATAGGGTCCTGTGGAGTTCATAGCTGGCTTCATTACTGTAACAAATCTAGCGAGTAACAACTGGTAATCTGAGAGCTTTCAAATTTTAAAAAAAATTAACATTATACAATATAAATGTTGTACCTGTAGACTTTATAATACTTCTGGTTGTGAAATTTCATTCCAGTATTTTAATTTAAATGTTTATTTATTGAGTATTGAGTGGACTCAACTATGTGACATGAAAATGTAGTCAATATAGATTGAAGGGAAATTCTACAGTGTGTCACATTAAGGTCTGTCTGTTATACTTTGCAAGGAAACACATCAGTCTAGGGACTCAAGCAATATTCTTTAATGGTTTAATTTATTTCAGATCTGTAAATTGCATATTCTAAATCAAATTTACTTTCGAAGATGCAATTCATTTCCTAAATGGGGCCCCCACTAAGAGCTGGCCAAGATACCAAATCGGAATTAGTGCATCAGTCCACATCTATTCAGACGTGTGTTGTTTTTCTTGGCTTTAAACAAGGCACTTGTTTACATAGCGATCGTCAGCATGTCGTGCAAATTCAACTGATGTATTACAGGACTTTTAACACAGGTGTCCTGGATTGGTCGCTAAACAACAGGAAATCTTCCACAAGAATCTGGGTTAGTTGTATCAGGATGTGGTCAGGCAATTCTTTATTCCACACCAATAGCAGCCTCCAAGCAAATTATCCATTAGCACACTTGCGCAAGCAAACTTGTCTGACCCCAATACCGTACTGAGCCATGCAATGTCAATTCTTTTGGCTTATATTGATAGACTTTGTTGAGATGCAGTTCCATCTTAATGTCAGTTGGTGTGCTTGAAAAGGTTTGATGGACCCATTTGTGACACATGGAGTGCAGAGGAGTGAGAGGATACTTTTAACACAGACAAACGACTTCCTTTGTGCTTTGGTTCGGAAATAAATGAATAACATAAGAACCAATGTTTGGTTGAAAGTCATAAAGCATTACAGATGATAACAGTAAGGACCGGAAATTTCCTTGACTGTCTGGGGCTTTTCTTCATTTCAAATGTGTCCATTCTATCTCTTTGACATAACAATATCTGTCATTTTCATGATAAAAGAGATGTTGTTAGAAGTCTGGTAGAAATCTGGTTGATTAAGCCTGATTAGATTTAACAGTTGCTATACCTGTTTCCGTGGAGGTCATGTATGACAACGAGTAGCATTGCTGCCCCTGAGTCAGTTGCATGGATTCAGGTCCCAGTGTAGGATTTGATGGCCAAGGAAGATGCACTCATAACAGGTTTACTACCAATCTGCAAATCCTTCCAACTCACTCCAACGAAGGTGTGAATGAGTGGGAGTAACTACTGGTCAGCCATGAGATAAAAATTCTATCATTAATTATAGCTCCACACCACAACATGGATGCGAAAGTGAATGCTGCCACAACAACTCAGATCTTCTGATGGAGCTGTCACAAACCACTACCACCTTACCCATCTCTCAGCTTACTCTTTGCTCTGATCCACAAGACATGTACTATTTCTACCAAGAATGAGATGTTTTGGAATTGGTAAGGGCCTCTAAAGACAAGCATGAATTCAAATTTCTCTAAAGAGAATTGTTATCCTTTACATAACGAGAGGAGAAGCACTCAGCAACCTTCTGGCTGCAATAAGAAAAGAAACTTTTTGAAAAGATGTTTAAAACTACATGAGAGCTTTTTGGCAAAAGACACCAAATGACTTGGAGATCCATGCTTCATCAGAATGATGTAGCAAGGCTTCTCAATCAACGCTCCCCAATCACAGATTCTACCAACGACACTCTTGTGTAACTCAATAGTATAACCATATGAATAGGAAAGTAATATTTTCCAGAGTAATTCAAGTACTTACAAATACAATCTCCTTACAGGAGTGAAATGATATCTGACAAAGTTAGGAATT
Organism: Ginglymostoma cirratum; assembly: GCA_024137785.1. Taxonomy (NCBI): domain Eukaryota; kingdom Metazoa; phylum Chordata; class Chondrichthyes; order Orectolobiformes; family Ginglymostomatidae; genus Ginglymostoma; species Ginglymostoma cirratum. The sequence goes on from JAHRHZ010000222.1 coordinate 11,970,037, forward strand.
TGGCAAAACAAGAAATCGAAAGTAATTATAAGCCAGTAATATGTAAAAGAGAGAACTTTTACTTTGAAAAAACATTGCAGGAATAGATGTATTAAAAGGGTCAAATCTGAGCTGTGAATATGTCATTTCGGAATTATTTCTGAGTAAAACAAAAATTAAAATGAGAACATTTACCTGTAAATGTGATTTCCACTGAAATTACAGCAGCAGAACAATTGAGCCTAAAGAATATCCCAATAATAATGATTTACAAGGGGACTAAACATTACAGAGACTAGAGTATTCATTGAACTGTTTCTCTTCCCTAACTTAGCACAGGTATACTATGTATCTTAATTCAATATAACAGCTTAAGAAGGTGTTAACTTGTTTGAAATAAACAAGCAAGTACTTCGAGTAAAAGAGTTGGGAGAGGAATTTTAGACAAACACATCAAGTTTTTGTATGCCAGGGTCTCTTCAGTATAACCTCAGGGCCAAAGTGAGGCAGAGTTGCACAAACATGATAAATTATATTAATATATTCAGGAGTTTCTGCACAATGGATACTGATCGTATTTATAGCACAGTCTTTATAGCTGGATCAGACTTTTAAAATGTCATTTCATTTTACTAATTCTTCAACACCAATTCCTCTTATTAATCTGCTGCTATTGATATTGTAAAAAATAGCAGACTTCGCCTCTGCTATTTGTTTGCAAGCCCATTTGTTTCTGATACATTTATATTTTCTAAGGAGTGCAACGCCAAGCCAACAGTCTCCAAAGGCATTAATACAGAAATATTTTTCGGTATCATTAAGTAATTTTCTGGGTTCCAGTGATTACATATTATGCAGTTTTCCTGTTTTTAATAGGTATTCATTAAAATTCCACTCATACATTTATGCTTTTCCAATGTTAGGTTTTTAAAATTCAGGTCATGCAACTTTAAAACAAACCTCATCATGATTTTTTTTTGATATTCTTATTAGTCTGGAAAAAAGCACATCTTAAGCATGTTTTAAAACCAAGGTGGTAGATACAACTTTGCTGAAACTAAAAGGGAATTATTAACTCAGTTAATAAGACCACCAAATACAATTAAAAATTTGGGAAGTATTTTCATTCCTATGAAAAAGTGAAATTAAATGATGTTGCTAAACAGTCATAATAGATAAATTATATTTAAGTAAAATATTTTTCTATAAGGAAGTACAGTTCTAGTATTAAATCTTGATGCTAAATTCAACTTAGAAACTTTTTAAAAAAACTCTGAAAAACATATAGAGTCTGGGAAGTAAAATCATATTACAAAATCAGAACTTCAAATGCCGATTCAAAGGAAAATATCTCATTTACTTTTACATAAGAAACTGAGGTTACACATTTGGTGAGAAGTAATTTTTCTGTGTTCTTTATGGTTGGTCACTCAGCACCTCTTAAGGTTGCACTAACATAATTTGGAGATTGGGGTGAGTAAACATGAAAGTATACTTGTTGCAGTTATACTGGAGTTACTGAAATGTACAATTCCTTTCCTCAAGTTGTTTTCACGTCTAACAATAAAAACCCTAAATTTATATTGATTTACCTAGAATTTAAATAACAGGAACAAATCATTTGGCCTCACTGCTCTCTGTTTTAAATGACCTTTCCCTCACCCTACTTCACACAATCTTATGCCAATACTATATTTATTTTTTCCTCATTTTCTTATATATCTTCACTTTAAATAGATCTATTCCATTTGACTCAACTGTTCCATGTTGATTAGACAGTCAATGGCTGTATAACCAAAGACTTTTAGTATGGAGAACTGGCTACTAGGTCACAACTTCCTGGGTGCTCATACCTCTGGTATAGGGATTCCTGCAAGTCACATATCAACAACACAAACATTGACCTTGACAACTGGGAGACAGTCATTGACGTCTGCAAGTTGACTGTTGGGAAGGGACATTGGTGGAAATGAGTAGAGACCAAAAGCTAGCTGGTTTGGAAAACAGCACAGAGAAAACTGAGGCCAGTGAATCATGCACCTTCTTGTTCTTAAGGAGTTAATATTCATATTACATTGACACCACCCACTGCACTGATGTCAAACATAGTCTGTGAGTGGGAACAAGGTGTTCTTCTGTAGCTTTCAGCGGGAGCAAATGCATCTGTACCAGCTCCTTCAAACCTTGTAACTATGCCTGACAAAATATAGTTGTGCTTATTGCTGTTATGAAATCAACCTTCTAGGTATCAGTATTCTCTTCTAGATAGATAATTGCTCAGTTGACATTGCAAAAACAAAGGAGGATTGATGGCAGTGAATTATTTCAAGCAAAGTTTATCAAGTACCTCTTATTGATAAAGGTGGAAAATACCACATGGTACCAACAGTGGGCACAGGTAAGTGCCACAAAACAAACTATCTACATCCACAGCAGAGACTGCCTTGTTAGAGTGCAACTCATGAGACACAATACATGATGCGTAACACAGAGATGACCACTATGTCTCAAGCCATTGTCTTCTGTAACGGAAGAGGGTCACCATCCACATGCTAGCAAATTTCATATTTTCACAACTCTGAATTGGAAGGTTTCTCCCGAATTCCTTATTGGACTTATCAGTGTCTATCAGTGTCTATTCATGAACCTTGGCTGTGGAATTATCACTTTTCTGATCCCAAACACACAGATATGGAATGAATGGTGTAACTAAACCATTAGGTGCAATACTGTTTAAATTTAAATCCACTATTTCAGACAGTTTTGTAAAAAAGACTGCACTGGTACTTGGTCAAGTTTTTTTGGCAGTTTCTATTTACATTTAATTTTTTAAACAAGGTCCTGCATAAATCTCAGAACTTAAGTTAATGATTTTTTTATGAGAAAAAATTATGATTAAGCAGAAAAAAATTTAAAGGATAATTTTTAACATAACATTACATTTCTGAGCCATGTGTTCCATTTAAAAGATAAAATGCAATCAAAGAAACAGAAATGGAAACAGCTAAGCAACAAGGTGTCTTCATTGATTTGGAGAATCACATTGGAGAAAATTCAAAATAATGATAATCACAGAAAAAAATGACAAAGTGGACAAACTATCAATTTCTCTTTAATCTCTGCTGATGTTTTCATAAGAATCTTATTAACATTCTGCAAAACTAGTTGTTTATCTTTAAACTTATGAAAGAATAAATTTCCAAAATCATTTCTGATATAGCATTTGAAAATTAAAAATAAAGACAGTTCTCAGTACAAAACATTTCCATTTTAATTCTATATAAAGGCAACACAGAAGCATATCTTGCAAAATGCTCTGTTTCAGCCAGTCTTTAAACAGAGAAGCTGTACAAAATAATGTATTAGTAGAGCAAGTTATAGGTAAAACTTAAAACAGTACTGCAAATAAATTACTTGAAAAGCAAACTTTTTTAAATAGACATCAACTAACTTGAACATATTTTGCTCACTTACTAATTCTAGATGACAGTGTAGTAGGGGTCTGTCTGCCTCTATCTATACTTGATCATGCAGAAATTATTTACAGGGCTGTTCCTGTTATCAGTGAGCTGCAGCAGGCAGGGTCACTCCATCTGAATGATGTCACTAAGGTTATCAGAGACGGGCAGTAGTGTCCCCCTGCCAGAGCTCCATGGTTAGTTCACATGTCAAAGGTTAACAGCCACAACATCACAAAGTGTAATGGAGTCAAATCACACCATTTCAGATTGCAGCACACCATAGAAAACATATTGAGACAACCAAATGATCCACTTACACTGTGCTGTCTTCATTATTGGGTAACAAGGATGTCTTTATTCAGCTTCTCAGTATTCTTTTAAAATAACCACACAATAACAAGCTGCTATAGGTTAACAAAACACAAGAAACACGGAAAGTTATTCTCTGGACTCTTATTCAATGTAACAATCCATCTACTTGTTAACTATTTATGCATAAATGCTATAAAGATATATTATATGTAGGAAGACAGCTCAAAATGTGCATGGCTGTTCAATAAAATTGCAAGTGCTACTATACACCAAATGTAATTTCAAGAAATAAATTAATTTAAGCATTTATATTTTATACCTTTGATTTATTGCAAGATATCTACAATAGATAAACATTACAATTTCAAGGAGTTTTCTCATCAGGCATGATTGTCTGAATATTGTCTATGTGACAAATAAACAGGAACAATATTTTTGTTGCAATTTCATATAAATTCATCAGAAAATGCCTGTTCAATTTGATTTTTCTGCTAGTCGTAGGAAAACTTTTGATATAAATCACGACTGCTACGGCTTCAGAGCTCATGAGGAAAATTACCCTGCTGATATTAGGGCTTACTTGATTTACAGCATAATTCAAAGATAGAGGGATCCATTGTTAAAAAGCCTACCCTTTAATATTATAGCTCACTCTTTGCTTTGCTGCTAATTCTCTTTGATGTTGCAATACTCATTGCCTTCACAACAGAAGTATAGGCTCAATGAAAAAATACCTCCCACATTGATGTTTCAATAAACTAAACTATATGAACCAAAAGTTGAAGCCAACACTAATATTTATTCTTAAAATGCAAGCTGCTAAAAGATTTTGTTTTTAGTTAATCTGAATCTAGCTGATCCTGATGGTTTCTAAAGTCCTTTTAGTTCCTCGTCCAATTTAACAATTCTTCAACTTGGAGAAGGTGATATAAGTTTGGTTGCCTTCACATGGAAATTGTGCACTGTTGAAACTAAGACAAACTGAAAACAACTCACGCTTGTATTGACAAAATGTTTTTTGAGAGTTGGAAGGGTTTGATTGAAAGTTTCCTGAAGTAATATCACGCAAAGAGAAGATTGACAAAGCTGACTGGTTTTAAATGGCGCAGTGCCTTAATATTGCAAAATAATTACCGCTGAACTATCACTGTACCAAATCAATGCAAATGTTAAAGTTATAATCCTAAAAGACTAACATGATCATATTGTGTTATTTGTAAAAGCACAATAAAACAAAGAGACATTTTTGGCAGACCTCAAATAGTTTGCCATTAGTCCCACAACTTCAATAAAGTCACATAAAACAGACTGTTAATCATCAATTTATTAGACATAAATGTAGAAGTACATTTAATGGTATGGCAAATGGACTATTTCTGGTATATTTCCAGTGAAACTGAATATTTTTTAAAGGCAGAGGCTAGTATAAAACAAGAATATGGCAGATTCCCCCATTATAAAACAATCCCACTGGAATTGGAAGTGCTCTTGTAAAAGTATATTAAAGTCCAATACGACAGTTAAGTGCAGTAATATTTTCAATTTGTCCTAGGTTTGTTCCAAAAATTAACAAAATTCCATAGGCTAGGTGACTACGATATTAAATTGCATAAATCATTGTTTACAACCTCTGACAGTATATGCAGTTCATTAGTGCATCCTATAATATATTTGATTGACAAGGGTATCCTGTGGTATATTTTGACAAAGATTTTCCATGACTGTGTGTGGTAATGAGCAAGTATTTATTTTATTTGGCCTAATGTGACTAATTACTTGCAATCGCTGATTTGACGTTTGTGTCTCATATGGCAGAGAATTCTCAGTCGTTACGACACTGTATGCGTCACAACATGGATATTTAGAAGTAAAAAGTCTAATAGTTAACTCCTTATGAACTAATGATGGTTATGTTTGTTACATTCTGTGATTAAATTAAACTATGATTATCTAAATCTTTCCAGGTTAACTGGACACTTCCTTCTTCTATCAATAGGATTCTCAGCTTCTGGCTTTTGATGGAGTATATTTCTGGGCTATTTTGAGGTTAAAAGAGATACATTATTCCATAAAGTAACTGCAACACATCCTGAAATAGTCCAGAAAAGAAGCAATTAATTCCTGTGCACTAAATCCAATTGATAAAAGATAATAAATAATGAAAGTAATGCAATTATAAAAAGAACTAGTACTAAACAACAGTGAAGTGAAGAAAACAAGATGAATAGGCTAGAATCATTTGATAGCCTCATTACTAAATAAAAACAAAGTAATAATTAAATACTAGGGATAGAAAGAAGTGTTAAAGAAACATGAGAAGATGTGAGCAAAAATGCAGCAAAATAGAAACATTTCAGTAAAAGTAAAGCACAGTCTGAAAATAAACCATGAAGAAAACTGAAACTAAATTGTTGTGTAGAAAGACAGGGGTTCATTTAGAGCTGTTGAATAACAACCACATTATTACAAATTGTCTTTATGTATCAACTTTATTTAAAAAAACAAGGCACTCTCAGAGGTGTGAGACCAGACCAAAATTAACAGCAAACCAAAGGAGGAACTATTAAGGCAGATGACTGAAAACTTGGTCAAGGAGGCGCATTTTAAGCATAGCTTTCTATATGGTCTCCGCTGAAAAGAGAAATTTGCAATAACATGTGACAACCAAATATCAGAATGAATGGCTTCAAGGACGAAAGAATATAAACATGTTAACAGATTAAAGCGAAAAGCTGATTAAATTAAACTAATGGTTAAGTGAATGTGAAACAACATACGTACATATACCTGAACAATTGTCTCCAATTATCTAATTTTGTTTCACTTTTTCATAGCCTCTCACTGTTTTCAGTCACTTTCTTTTCTCTCAGGCTATTTAGTGGCTTTTGCTCATATTATTTGAAAATGGCATTAGCTACGAAGCAAACATAAGTAGAATACAGATGTGTTGAGGTTTGGTCTTTTCAAAATATAAAAGATGCAAAATACATTTTTATCTTTAATTCAACTACACCAGTTAAGAAAGTACAATCACCAGCATCTTATTCAAGAATATTTTCATAACTACTAGCTGTTTGAGCTTTTTCCACAAATTGTGATTAACACAAAACTAATGAAATGAAATGATCCATATTTTAAAAAATAATTTGAAGATCATTGAACAATTAGTCAGTTCCTATGCACTGAGTAATGACTTTGACATATAATTCTATATTTTATTATCAAGACAAAATGGCCAAAAATCTAAACGTTCATTATTTTCCAACATCATGCACTATGCTGGAGTGCCCTCCAAAATTAACTGATTTAACTTTTATGAATTATCTTGATAAATTGGGCCAGCGGGCTGAGGAGTGGAGATGCAGTTTAATATAACCAGCAAAGTATCCAATGGAAATGAGGTCATCATAAGAGTTATTCACATGAAAAGTTTCCAGATGTTCAATTTCATTTTCCAACCAGCCTGGTTCATATAGGAACAGGCAGTCCTATAGGCCGTGATGTTAACACCTTTAAAATCCATTCAATTGCACAGAGCTAAATTGAAACCAATGAGTGTCTATGCTCATAATGTCATTCCTAATACTACTTACGTGCGCTTGCAGCAGGCAGCCTCCACGCATAAGGTCACATTATCCATGATCCAAAGATTTGATTGCGATTTGTAAGGAGTTTGGGATGCAGTGAGCGTTTGTAGGAACAATCAGAACCTGTATCTCAATTTACAATATAGCTCAGAAAATCTAGTCTCTTATGCGGTCACGTTCAGGGGTTTAACTTTCAGTCTTGGTTGGGAACCCTTCACCTGAACAATTTCTGGCTCACTTGGGAGTAAAGAACATGAATATTACAAAAAGAGAAGCATGTTGCCGAAGCATTTGTCTTGCAGCCCTCAGGACAAAATTCAAGAAAACTAAATTCCACACATTCACAACAATTTAAAAGTCATAGAGTCATACAGCATGGAAACAGATCTTTCAGTCCATCTAGTCTACACTGACCACATAGCCAAACTAAACTAGTCTCACTGGCCTGCATTTGGCCCATACTGCTTCAAACCTTTCCTATTCAAGTACTTACCCGAATATCTTTTAAATGTTGTAATTGTACCCCCATGCACTGCTTCCTCTGGCAGTTCATTCCAGACACTAACCACTCTCTGCATAAAAACATTGTCCCTCATGTCCTTTTCAAATTTTTGTCCTCTTACGTTAAAAATACGCCGGAAAAATATGCTCAGAACTGAGGACAGGTCACCGGACCCGAAATGTTAACTTTGGTTTTTAATGCACAAATGCTGCCAGCCCTGCTAAGCATTTCCAGTAATTTCTATTTTTATTCCATCTGTCATTCCTTAGCCTAATGACTCAATTGATCAAGATGTCTTAGTCTGCACGAAAACAAACAGAATAATTCTAGATTTTAATAATTTGTACACTTAAATTTATTTACAGTGATAATGGAGACTGCATAAAACTGGACAAGCATTGGCCAATCTAGCAGGAATGAGTAGCAAAGAGATCACAATTGTCCTTAGTGTTCCTGGTTTGGGACAGTGAAAAATGCATAATATTTCATTATTCTGACCATTATCCAAGGAAGCTGTGCATCAAAACTAGAATGTGTGAATATCCCACAATCAAAATCCTGTCAAAACGCATTGTCATTTTGGAAGAAGCATATAGTTCAGGGAACCCAAATTTAATTATGAAGTAACTGCCCAAAATGTGCATTGTGTAAACAATTTCCTTGCAATTGCATGATTATATATATCGTAAAATATTCACCATTCACAAGTACTCTGCAGTAAGGATGCATTGCACCTCTGTTTCTCCGTTTAATTAACATTTTTTAAAAAATTTATTCACCGTTGCCACTTATAGCCCAAGCTTAGTTGCTCTTGAAAAGTTGGCGTGGAGCGGACACCTTGAATCTTGGCAGTCCATTTACTGTACTTACATCCACATCTGATCTGCCTTTTTAAAATCTTACTGGCTGCTCTAATAATTCTCAATGCTATTTTCCTGCCTTTCACCCCATAACCTTTGGCTCTCTGCACTAATTAAGTATCTGCCTATCTCAGCCTTAAATATTCTCATTGACCCAACCATGATAGCTTCCTGTGGTATAGAATTCCATCGATTCCTTGCCCTCAGAGAAGAAATGTCTCCTCATTCTCTGACTTAAGTGGATGACCTGTTACCCTGAGATTATACCTGCCCATCTCATTGTAGGTTCTCCCATAAAGGGAAACAGCCTGTTTATGTCTATCCAATCCCCTTCCATACTGTTGACATCCCATATTGTGGGGAGACAATGGCCTAGTGGTATTATTGCTGGACTGTTAATCCAGAGACCCAGATGATGTTCTAGGGACCAGGGGTCAAATCCTGCCATGGCAGATGGTGGAATTTGAATTGAAGAAAATATCTGGAATTAAAAATCTAATGATAACTGTGAATCCATTGTTGAATGTCGGGGAAACCCATCTGGTTCACTAATGTCCTTTCGGGAAGGGAACTGCCATCCTTACCTGGTCTGGCTTACATGTGACTCCAGACCCACAGCAAAGTGGTTGATTCTGAACTGCCCTCTGAGCAATTAGGGCAATAAATGCCGCTTAGCCAGCAATACCCTCATAATGAATATTGTTAATGAGTAAAGGGAAAAAAATCTACTAGAGGATTGCATGCTTTTCAAAAATTTTGAATTTTTCAAAAAAATTTTCAAAATTTCAAAATGCCTTATTTAGGCTGAGGGTCACCATACGTGGCCAACATTTCAGCATCTAGCCAAGAAACGTATAGTTCTCATCTTGTCTAATTGATAACTGAAACCTATTAACTATTTGTGGGTAACTGACTTACATCAATGCTGATCTTCTAAGCTGTACAAATGCTTATGCCTCCTCTGGGGTCAAATTGGAAGCTCAGCTTACTTTACACTTTTTTTTAATATGTTGTGACAGTGAGAGGGGTACTTAGAGGCTGATAATTATATTATGTTTCCCAGAAATCCTGTTAAAAATTCTGGAAAAGGACGAGCAAGTTCTAGTCTTATCATTTTGTCCTACAACAGTTTTCTATCCTGTTTGTCGAATACTATTTTACTGAATATATGTAGTATTCTTTATCATTCTGTGCAATAGTATTTCTTGGAAATCGACCTACTTACTAATTTTAGCCTGAATGATGGGCTGACAGTACTATATTGCCCACTCTTAGAGTGAACAGAAGTGTGTGATGCATACCCTTGTATGATCAAAATAGTAATGTTTGTTTCTGCATTATATCTACCCGCAACAACTTATTGATATAGAATCCTTAATGTAATAAAATGCTGCATACACTTCACAGATGTATATAAATCAAGATATGACAAACATCAGAAGGAAATATGAGGGCAGATGTCCAAAAACTTACTCAAAGAGGTATGTTTTAAGTAGCATTTTAAAGGTAGAAAATGGGGTATTCATGTGCCTATCCAAATGTCTTTTAAACATAACTGTACCCACATCTACCACTTTCTCTACACACCAACAACTCTGTGTACAAAAAGTTGCCCCTCAAGTCCTTTTTAAAGTTTCCTCCACTCACCTTAAAAATATGCCCCTAGCTTTCAACTACCTCCACCTTGGGGAAAAGACCTTTGCTATTCACCTTATCCATGCTCCTCATGATTTTATAAACTTCTATAAGGTCACCCCTCAACCTCCTATGCTCCAAGGAAAAGCAAGGGCAAGATGGGAGAGAGCCAATACTCCTCACTTCCAATTAACTGTCTGTTAGGTTTGTTATGCTGCTGAGGAGCCTGTAATTCCCATTGTTTTCTCGTCAGCAATGCCTCAGCCAATCGGAGTCAACTTGCCTGCCAATCAGCAGTCACTTTTAAATTGTAAATGTTTTGAAATTTAGCATTTTTGCATTTTGTCCTGAGGGGTGTAAGACAAAATGCTTCAGAAACATGCCTCTCTTTTCAGTAATATTCATGTATTTTACTACCAAGTAAGTTAAAAATTGTTCAGGCAAAGGGTTCCCAACCCCAGACTGAAAACTAAACCCCTATGCGTGACTGCGTAGAACGTTAGGTTTTCTGAGTCAAATAGTAAATTGAGGAATTTACAGCTAAACTGGAGGTATGGTTGCCACAAGGACATCTGTCCCGAGATGTTAAACAAGACCATAAATAGATGATGACTGAGCTTTAAGCCATTTGACATAATTCAGTCCATAACACTCATGAGATAAATTTAGTTCTCACCTAGTTCAAAGCATCTTTCAATTAAATGAAGGATTAGAAAAGGCACCTTTCCTTTTTGAGACAATGGGGTTGCTTTGCTTTTGAATTCATGGGAAAAATCAAAGACAAAAATGCTAAATTTTGTCACATCTGTGCCCTCAAGTCATCTCATTAAACTACAGATAAAACTAATGACTCAAATAACTGTTGAAGAGACCAAACTTGAAATATTAGTTCTGATCAGTCACTTAACATGGATATTTTACTTGAACCCCAACTCAATGTACAGCATTTGGAATTTGTCATGATCTAGAAGCTAGATAAGGAAATTTGGTTTCTGTTGGCAGGCACATAAGCACTTTTTCTTTGAAACCTTAAGTCATAATGCAGAGTCTTTCATACAGTATTGTCAGAAACACTATTCATTGAATTGAACAGTTTAATATACACATTGTGACAATAACAAATATAACGTGTGAAGAAATGTTATATACAGATCTGCTGTGACTGTGTGCATTGGCTCTGGGATTAAGATTTTCTGGATTTATTATTTTTAATAAAATACTTGCTGCATTTCACAAATTGAGTTGTACTGTCACAATAAAAAGCAAGTGGGACATTCCCCATTTTACTGCGGCATCATTGATTATTCCAGGGTCACACAGCCACAGAAAATGCTGTGATTTGATGATGGAGCTGGGGAAAAATTGCTGCTGGTTTACTCTGACCTGCACACTAGCTGCACCAAACAGCCCTCTTTGAAAACATTCTTAGCCCCATCTCCAAACAGCATTTATAAGACAAAGTAGAGTACCTCTTAGCACATATCCGAATGGTATTAGGAGTGGGGTGAGAACGTGGTATCAGGACTAGCTGTTTCAGGGTTAAAAGAAACATTTGAAGAGATTTGCAGCTGAGATACACTGAAACTGAAGCTATTGAGCCAACTCATATGATGTTGTGTCACAACGCAAGATTTTACAAAACAACAAATATATTGCAAGTGTCACTTAATCCCATTTGTCGCCAGGATTGCAACATTAACCAAGATGCTTATCAATACCTTCTTGGGGCCATTTTGTACTCAAACACATTTAAACTAGACAGCAGTACAAACTGCCCACGTATAATTCTTTTACCACAAATGTGTTGACTAAGCATTGGAAATGATGATCTTATCCTTATGAGTCATTACAGAAAAGAACAATAGATGCAGAAAACAAGTATAAGTTGCTTTTAATGAGAACGATTGATTAAAATGCAAAAAGTTAATGCTAAGAAATTACAATATTAAATGATTGTGTATCTACAAATATGATATATTTGGCTAACTGGAGAGAAAGCAGTAAAACAATCCTTATGCAATTAGAATAGCTACCATCATAATTAAACATGAACATAAATTGCATAGTCAAAATTTTTTGCAACATTGAACATGTGAGAATTCAAATTTATTTTGAACTGTATTTTCTGATAATAAGATATATAACAATCTTCCTTATATTGTCCAGTTTTAATCTGTAGATGTCACAATATAACAGTTTACACTGAGTGCATGTTCGATGGGTAAAACAGAAAATGGAAATGTTCTGAGAGACAGAATTTATCAAAACTTTTTTTTAATCATTCATGGGATGAGGGTGTTGCTGACCAAGCAGCATTTCTTGCCCATTCCTAATTGCCCCTGAGAGCAATTCAGAGTCAACCACATTGCTGTGGATCTGGAGTCACATGTAGGCCAGATCAGATAAGGATGACAGTTTCCTTTCCTAAACGACATTAGTGAACCAGATGGGTTTTAGCAGCAATGGTCATTCGACCAGTGGTCATTAATTTCAGATATTTTATTGAATTCAAATTCCACCATCTGCCGTGGCGGTTTCAAACCTGGGTCCTCAGAACATTATCTGGGTCTTTGGATTAACAGTTCGGTGATAATACCACTTGGCCATTGCCTCTCCATGAGAGGTAGCAATTAATCCAGATGGTTAGGGGGAGAACAAATCCAATAAATTTGATCAAATTTTGAGAGGAGATGATTAGTTGTGTAGGTGAAGATAGGTAGTCTACATGGACTTTAGTGAGGCTTTTGACAGGGTGTCATATGGCAGACTGGTTAAGAAGCTAAGAGCTCATGGATCCAGGGTAATTTGGTAAATTGGATCCAAAATTGGCTTAGTGGTAGGAAGCAGTGGGTGATGATTGAAGGATCTTTTTGTGGCTGGACGCTTGTGTCTTGTGACCTAACACAGGATTCAGCACTGGATCCCTTGCTGTTTTTAGTGTATATTAATGATTTAGATTTGAATGTAGGACATGTGATCTGCAAGGTTGCAGATGACATGAAAATAGAGAGGAAGAAAGCCTTAGACTGCAGGATGACATAGAAGGGCTGGTCAGATCGGTAAAACAGAGACAAATAGTGTTTAATTCTGAAAAGTGTGAACATATGCATTTTGAGAGGACTAACAGGGCAAAGGTAAACATGACAAATGGTGGGACAGCAGGAAATACAGAAGATCAGAGGGATCTTATCGTTCATGTCCAAAGACTCTTGACGGCAGCAGAAGGTAGTTAAGAAGTGTTATGGATCAGACCAAACCCTCTCAAAACACGTCGAGGAGATAGTGTAGACCCTAACTTTTTCTTATTTTAAAGGCAAGAGCTAGGTGTTGCATTCTGGATGCAAGTCGATTGGTCAAACTATCAGGTTTGAAGCAAAACAAACTTTATTCATACACCATGGTTAAAATACAACAAAAAGAAAGGATTTGGAATAACAACTCAATTGGAAAATGTGACAGAATGGTAGATTATTTAACCACTAAACAACAACTGTTCCAATATAGTTACATCCCATAAACACATCCTTGGCAAAGGCAAATTCAGTAATGTATATTGTCTCCCATGCAATTCTAGCAGCAGGAAGAGAACCCCAACTGTTAGCTGTAACAGAGAGAAGACATCCAACTTCAAGCAATTACGACTGAAAACTACGCTAAAGATCCTGGTTCTATGGGAGCTTGACTCCACTAATTCAGGCTGATTCTATTGTTACAACTTTTAAAAAAAGGCCTCACAAAATGTTGATTGTATTGGCTTTGAGAAGACTGTTCTCTGCCTCTCTCTCAACCTTTCTTCATTAAAAAAGGACAAAATACACCTCTTAAAGCATCATCACGGGGGCATTTGGGATACTTGCTTTTGTTTGTCAAGGCATTGAATGTAAGAGCAAGGAGGTTATGATGAAGCTTGCGGAATGTAACTGAAACCACAGATGGAGTGAACTGTGCAATTCTGGTTGCAACACGATAGGAAAGAAGTGATGTGTGAAAGAAGGCGCAGAGGACATTCACCAGGGTGTTGGCTGGACTGGAGAAATTCATCTGTGAAGAAAGAACAGATAGGTTTGGGTTTTTTTCCTTAAAGCAGAGAAAGTTGAGGGGGGACCTGATTGAGGAATACAAAGTTATGTGCATCTGGTAGAGTAGATAGGGGAAACATTTCCCCTTAATAGCAGGGTCACTAACCAGCAGGCCAGTTTTAAGATAAAGAGCAGTAGGTTTAGAGGGGATTTGAAAAAAAGCTTTTTCACCCAGAGGGTTGTAAGTATCTGGGAATCACAGCCTAAGAGGGCAGTAGAGGCAGAAACCCTCAAGGTTATTAAGAGGCATTTAGATGAGCACTTTGAAGTGCCATATCCCACAAGGCTATAGACCAAGAGCTGGAAAATGGGTTTAAAATAGACAGATGTTTGATGACACGATGTGAAGGCTGAAGGACCTTCTTCCATGCTGTTAAGTCGCTATGATTTTACAACGTCCTCTGAGCAGAATAGTTTTGGACAGCAACTCTTTCTATGTGGCAGCATTCAGAAGTTATACTGTGATCTCTAACCAAGAGTCTGTCCATGGTATCTCCTTCCTTATTTTGGGGCCTGTCAAAGGTGGTGCTGGGAATCAATGAATTGTCACAGGTCTTACAGGTGGCTCAGGACACCATGTACAGAAGTAAAGAGTGGGAGGAAACATTTGACAATGAAGGAGGCTAAGGAACAATATTGTCATACCAGGGCATCCAGCTTGCTTTTAACACTCATTATGTAGATCAGAAAGAAGATTTTATATATCCTTTTGTACAGGTTTTCCATTAATAAGGGAGTTATAATCAAGATCTGATAAAATTGGGAATTGTAGCATAATCAATAAGCATTATGTAATCAATAAGTCATTACTACCACTAAGTACCTGACTTTCAAATAAATCCTATAGGGAAGTAGGCATCTGTGAAATGTGATACAACATAATGAACATGTAAAAATTATAACAAAATGAGCGATGTATTTTGCGTGCAAAATACTGTCAGTAGAAGTACACCATTAAGATTACATTTTGATCATGCAAGAGTTACTCATAAATACATTTAATGTGCCACAAAGATGATATTTGAACAATGTGTCTTTTAAACTATTGAAAAAATGTTCATCCAAAAATGAATCAGTTCTACTTGAGCCAAACTGAAAACACATACGCAATCAAATTTATTAATTCCCAAGGGATAAGTAAAAGGGTATTGGCTCTTACTGAAGGGTGTTCTTATTGCCAATGAAAGCAAAAGGGTTATAGCTTATTTTCTTTGCAATAGTGTTATAGCAAGTTTATCAATTTTTGTGTTTCAGTGATGTTTCAGGAAATGTTGATAGTCCTGTAAGATTAAAAAAACTAGCCCCAATTTTCATTCCTGGATTGTGTGAGCAGAGGTGAGTGAAATCCCAGCTCTGCAAGCCCACTGTTTAAAAATGGCCATCCACACTTCCCAGTTTTGGTCTTGGGAATGGGGGAGCTTGGCTGGATTGGGAGTTGGGCCAGGTACTACTGGAAGAATGGAGGAGGCTGTTGCTTCCTGAGGGCAGCTGGGTGGAAAACATAGCAGCACAGTGGCTCAGTGGTTAGCACTGCTGCCTCACAGGACCAGAGATCCAGGTTCAATTCCAGCCTCAGGCAACTTTCTGTATAGAGTTTGCACATTCTCCCTGTGAGTGCATGGGTTTCTTCCAGATGCTCTGGCTTCCTCCCAGAGTCCAAAGATGTGCAGGCTAGGTGGATTGGCAATGTTAAATTGCCCACAGTGTCCAGGGGTGTGTAGGTTAGGTGGATTATGTTGGGTTACAGGGATAGTGTGGGGGGTGAGTCTGGGTAGGATGTTCTTCAGAGAGCCATTATGAACTTGTTGGGCTGAATGGCCTGTTTCCACACTGTGGGGATTCTATTCTATGTTTGGGGCCTTGGCACCATATTCAAAGTTTAAAAATAAGGGTTAAAATATAACATATCCTTTTTCGCAACCACTGACTTACCTGGCTCTACATGCCAACCTTTTTCACCTATAGCCCAGAGTTTGTTGAGCATGCAACTATTGGAATAGATAAGGGAAAACAAGACGATGTGCTGTATTTGAATTTTCAGGAGACTTTTGAAATGGTCCCTCATTTTTTTTCAGGATCTCAGGATATGGGACAGGCCATTTAGGAGTGAAATGAAACATGGCTTCACTCAAATTGTAGTGAACCAAAACATTTCCTACCACAGGAGCCTCTGGAGGCCAATCATTGAATATATTCAAGAAATAGATACTTAAATTTCTTAGATTTTAAAAACATCAAGGGGTATGGGGAGAAAGCAGGAATATAGCATTGAAATAGAGAATCAGCCATGTTCTTTTGTAAATGACAGTGCAGGATCAAAGGGCCAAATGGCCTACACCCGCTCTTAGTTTCTATGTTTTTATGGAACTATCTCATTCTGTCTGCATCTTCTGTGCCAACCCATACACCTTTACCCACCCCCATGACCTCTCATAACCAATGTTCCCTCTAAGCTTCTGTGCACTTCATGTTCCAATGTTCCATGCACGGTGGTCACCATTGGCATGGTGATCATGGCATTGAATTGCAGCTCTGGATGTCACTGCCCCTCAGAGGTCTCGGAGGCCCATGTATCCAGGAAGAAAAGCAGAGGGAACGCTGCCTGGCACCATTTTTTTTAAAACTCCACCCATATATTTAGAAAGTTCCTTGACAGCTTTGGAAGCATTTGCTGTTCTGTGACAGCTTTGAACATCCCAATCGCCATCATGGTCATCAGGAAGGTAATGGAAGGGGTCGGCAACAGTGCTTTCAAGTGGCACTTGCTCAGCAATACCTTGCTCTCTGATACTCAGCTTGAGTTTCAACAGGGTCACTCAACTCCTGACCTCATTACAGCCTTGGTTAATCATGAATAAATGCTGAACTCCAGAGGGGAGGTGAGAGTGACTGTTCTTGACATCACAGCTGCACTTGACCAAATATTGGCTACAATAGTGGTAAACATGCATAATCTTACACATATCTACATGTTTATATATATCATTTTGACTTCCATCATTTGATTGTGCCTGAAACCTTTCATCAACTGAAATAGATTGTAAAAAGGAAGAAAGATGGACCTAAAGTGGCTGCAATGCTCAACTGCATACAGATTGAGGGAGGCTTTGTGAAGCCCAGGCAGAATAGAGAGAGATGTCTCTGCCAAAATTACCATTATGCAAAGATATTAAAGCCAGGCAACTTAATCAGTGTAAAGAAATTGGCATCTCCTGTTTGAATCAGCAAATGTGTGATAACTTCACATTTTGGGTGATGAAAGGCTCATCTGCAAATTAGATAGCTTCAAAAGACAATGGATAGAGAGTTCAGAACACGTACTGAACGATATTTCAACAGCTACTTTTGAGCAGCAGGGCAGAGATAAGAAAAAATGAATTGTGACAACAAGAGCTGGACCTCGATTGCTCACTGCCGTTTCCCCTTATTGTCTCAGAAAATAGTATCCAGTGAAAAGCAACAAGGGTTAACAATCATTCACTGAAACCCAGGGATATATGCAATTTCCACTATTTATGTGGCTATGAGTCAACAATTTATCAAGTGCAGCCTAACATTTAAAATCCACATCTGAAAGACTTTATGGGCTTTTAAACTGTGTTGCCTTATTTCTTTCTGACTCTCCCTGTCTCTACCAGATAATTATTACCTGTGTTTGTATATGTGTTTGATGGTGCCTTTTTGGTATTTTTTTCTCAGGGTCAATAGGCTTGGTAACACATCCATGGACAGTCACACCCTTCACCACTGATGCACATTAGTAATGGCGTGTTCCATTTACAAGACACACTGAGTAACTTACCCAGGCTCCTATGACACCACCGTCCAAATCTACATCATCGATCACTTCCAAGGACAAATGCACCAGATGTCTAGGGACATTACCTTATATAATCCATTGTCAGAATCGCAGAATTGTTATTGTCCACATGGAGGCCATTCAACATGCTGTGTCTGCACTGACTCTCCAAATGTGCATCATGATGGTGCCATTCTCCTACCTCTTCTGTATATGCTTGCACATTCTGAGTGAATAATCATGCAATTCTCTTTTGAATCCCTCAACTGAACCTGACTCCACCACCCATCCAGTTAGCATATTCCATACCCTACTTGTGGTAATAAACCTTACTTAAACCACATCTTTCTTTCTGCACCGAATTCCCACTTTGAACCAGATTCCCAGAAAAACTCATATGGCCTCTGTCTGTTTCACTTCCTCACACAGAATGTGCTCCTTAACTTACCTCCCTGACATAGAACTATATCAGTCTTGCTTCTTTGTTGCTGGGGCAATTTCATGGAACTCCCTCCTTAACAGCACTATGGGTGTACCTACACCATGTGGATTGCAGCAGTTCGAGAAGACAGCTCGTCACCACAGTGTCCTGGTCATTTGGGATGTGTAATAAATGCTTGCACACCAATTGATACTCACATGGCATGACCAAATACAAAAAACAATGCACTTTTTACTGACAATCTCAAAGCATGCCTTCCCTTCAAGAAAGGGCACCATAAATTTTCCAAAGCATGCCTTACCTCTGCCAATGGGCACATCAACTATGTGCATGATGTCCCAGAGGCAGTTCAAAAGAAGTACTTTACCTGCTCAAAAGTGTATCTTGGCTATTTAAAAGAACACTGTTCTGCTCTTAATGGGTTCCAGACTCCAGGATCTGATTTCATTGGAGTGAGATGATCATTTAAATGTCCAGCTGACTCCACAAACCACGTACCTTCAAATTACACATCAGCCCCAATCTTGTCGCTGGTGGAAATGAGAAATGCTGTGTTCAGGGGTGGGACTTGGGGGTTCCCAAACTCTTTGGCTTTTTAACTGGAGTGAAGTCACTCTCCTTCATTGCAAGAAATCAGGCCTGGATTGAGATTGTTTGATAGGTTCTGGCTCTGACTAAATGACTAGAAGTGGATTTTGATGCTAGAATACTTGAATCACTGTTTTGAAGTTTAAAACTCTGCATTTGGTTTAATTTAAAATTCACAAAAATAAATATGGGTGTGTATGCCTTTGTAGGTGGACTCTGATGTGGAGAATGAAAGGGTTAATGGAGTTGCTGGAGATGGTGTTACTGCAATTCATAAGCTCAAGCTGTTCTTCAGTATTTTTCTACCCGCCAGTTTGTCTGTGAGAAGGTGATAGGCTAAGATAATAGCTAAGCCAGGAATGACACAGGGTGAGCAGATAAAATAAGACAGAGAATATTTCGAGGCTAGTCATGTTTGTTCTTTTTAGAATTTTGTCTAAGTAAATCTTGTGCGTGATATAGAGAGAAACAGTAAGACAGAAAGGCTTAGGGGTTTACAGAGAGACTTAAAGAGACTAACAGGATTTGAATTCCTCCTGCATGCTTGTAATTAAGAGTTTCTGACTCTAACCATCCCTGACTTCAAGTGTGGCAACTGTCCCACAACAACTCAACATGAACAGCAGCTTCAGGGAGGAGAAAAAGGATTTTTTATTTCTCAATGGTTCTGCTGGCATGAGACTTGAATGTTCTCCTTTTCATCAAAACAGGGATAAGTTCTGGGCACCTTTCGGACTGACAATTGTGGAGACAAAATTTAACTCTTGTATGCAGTTGTCTATTAGCTGTGAGCTTTGCTTGGACCTGTCTTCACAGCTTTCCCTCATATCCCTGCACACAATCGCTGCTCCCAGTCACATTTTTAAAGAGTAAAATCCTAAAATGTCAAATCATGCTTTAATGTGAGTTTCATGCTAGTTTGGAACAAATCTGCTAACACAAGAACCCAACAGTCATTCCAGTACAGTGCTGAAGGAATGCTGCGCTATCAATGGTGCTGTTATTTGGAGGAGACGTTAAATCTAATGTCATGTGTAACAGACACATGAAAGATTCTACAGCGGTATTCCAACGAATAGTAGGAAAGTTATTCACTGTGTCTTTATTTATTTATCTTTCAATCAAAATCACAAAAACAGATTACCTGGTGGGAACTTGCTGTGTACAGATTGGCTGTCATGTTTCCTATAACACAACAGTGACTACCTCCAAAACTACTTCATTGGTTGAAAAGTGCTTTGCTGTGTTCAGTGATTGTAAAAGGCATTATATAAAGGCTACTCCTTATTTTTTGTTCAAAGTTACTGACTTAGGTTTTGATGTTTCAGCTTTCAAGCCCTCAACACTGAGATTTATCATAAACTCATTTTTTCTACACTTTAAGGACCTCATAATTCACAAAATGTTTAATGGCACCATCTTCCTTCCATTTACTGTGTTTCCTTTACTCTGACCTGCAATAGTGGATTATCAGCAAAGTGTTAATGGACACACACATACAACCAAGGGTTGGCTAACATACAGCAGGGATCAAATATCATGTATATTATGCTACCTCCAATAACACGTTAATCACAAAGAGGATGTGCAGCAGCCTTTTGCTATTCTTTCAGCTGAAATCCTCACATCCCCCCCAGGAATTCACTTCTACTTATAGATAAGTACAGTCTCCACTTACAATCACAGCTTCGGTGACTGAGCTGTCATCCACCAACAGAAGTAAATTAAGTTTAATACTCTAATTTGCAACAACCACCCCCATGTAATGCAGTCCAGATGCCTTCCAATTGATACACTAGATTTACATTGCTGGTAATGAATTCTGCATGGGATCTTGACAAATCAACAGCAGGCTGTGTGAGTGCATTGATGCCACTTCACAGTGGGGGATCAGTTATTTTTAGCTGTGACCCCTCGCACATTCAATTCATTTTTTGACTCATTTAATTGACATGGAGATCCACTGCTGTGCCAATGGCACTGAACATTAGTCTCATTATATTTAGCCAATGTATTATAAAACTCACGAAACCATTTTTTGAACGACATGCTTAAAGAAACACATGACATCTGGTTTTGTGTCAAAAATTATACACTTGCTCGGCAATTGAAAGCAGGACTCCAGTGAGAACAAGCAGTCTCCTAACTGCAGACTAACTAATTAACCTGCATCTGGAATCAATTAAATGTGGAGTCACCAGCAGATGAGAGCTGGTGTCCTTATCGTGCATATTCAGTTGCAAACATGAGTGAAGAACATATTGGTGGAACCTTCAAACATTTACACGCTGATAAAAATACATATTCCAGAAAATACTTGACCGTTAGCCGGGGTGGGGGGTTGGGGGTGGTCATCTTTTTAAATACTTAAATGCAAAGACTGGCTACTTAAAACAGGAGCTGTGTTGTAACAAAGACTGATGGGTCTGATTTAGGGCTTTCATATTTTTCTTCTTGTCATTATTTCGGTGAGCCGTCCCAATGGCCTTTAACGGGTCCTTTATGCTCCCATTCTATAAACTACGCAGCCATGGTCTCTGTTCGACCACCCACTCATACAGTTGTTCGAACAGCACCTGTCTAAAAGCTGACTCATTTTAACTAACAAGTGGAGTACAGAGTTGGTGGGGTGGAAACAGAGACAGCTTGGAGTTGTTGGGGAGAGGGAAAGTGCGAGCAAACATTTCTTTCCAGGGTTTAATATGAACAATGTATGATCAGTCTCAAATTGCATGGGAGCCTCTCAGCTAATGGCATTTATGCTTTACCCTTTTACATTCCTTGTTATCTGTGCAATTTGACAAGACAGAGATGATACTCAATTCTCAATGACCCTGTCATCTATATAAATCCCAGCATCATTTATAGACATAGTACTGCTGATTGAGTCCATTCACATCTAATCCCAAGTGCATTACCCAGCGACTTCCAGTAGGCCTCTTGATGCTGAGCTTTGACTGCGATTACCTCTGGTATGCAGCCACTGCTATGGAGAACATCTCCCAGTTGCCTGCTTAATGCTTCAATCCAGGAGCCAGTTAATAGGGGGTTTCCAGTCTGTCTTCCTTCACAGTCCAATTTTTGTAAGATTACATACAAGACTGACTGGACCACACTGTTCACAGCAGGACAGCCAGTAACTAAATCTTATTAAAGAGTAACCTGTAGTCATCATATACTAATCAAAGCCCTTACCCCCTTTGAACCCTATTCAGATTAGATTTATTATCATCTGTAAACATGTAAAAAGCAAGATAAACCATTTTATCACATTGGTACATGAATATGCTGACACATCATACAGTGATAACATGATAATGAAAATGTCCAGATCTTTGTCCAGGGTCTGGAGTGAGTCCATTCACAATTATAGTAAAGCAGATTTCAACTCTTGCCCTCCTACACTGAATGAATTTTGTAATAAAGTTATTTTGAACTTTTGCCATGCACAGATCGATTTTTCATCCAAATTTTATTTAAATGTTTCATAGATTTTAACTATAAAAAACTAAATTGCCGTAATTTTATTCACATTACTGATAAATAAGCTAAGGTATCAAGCTGTGTCAAGAATGTTAGTAAGCATGTAAATGTCTCTTTAAAAAGTTTGAAATTAAAACAGTCTGCAAACAGCAAATTCCAGGAGCCGCTTATCAATCTTTGACAAAGTCAAATAAAGGATCAAGCCCCATTATGTAGAACTACCAACTAGATTGAAAATAGTGGCAGAGTAACCAAGTCATATTTAAATAACTCTTCTCAGACATACAATCTATTCGTGCCTCTAATAAAGGATTGCAGATGGGTATTGGTCAGAGTGAGGGGAGTGGTTGGGGGGAGGAGGGAGAGTGCACACTCAAATACCTCTATTGAGGCTGACATCCCGTCACCAAGTTACTCCTTATTTATACATGGAGAGTCCTTGACACTGATCCAGCTCCCTCAGAGCCAGCTCTCAGGGTGAACAGAATGTCTTACACTCCTGTTCTTATCTGTGAGCCAGGGCTCCCTGATTGGGGATGTTAATCTGGTCCAATCAAGGAACTCATATTCTATGAGGTCCACCTGGCTGACCTCACTACAATCACTACATCCTTCTGCCTTTGGGTCCGGGGACATAGACCAATTTATTTTTAGAGAACCTCTCAGAGCATCTTAGCATCAGATCAGGTTCCTCCAACAATGCCTCTGATATGGGCAGTGTCTAATGTACAGTAGCTTGTCTCTTGCACCTGGAGCATCCCGGAAGAAATTAATTCTCTTCTTCCCGCAGCAAAGATTTCGAGGCATTAACATCCAATGTGTCTTTCTCAGATTCCAAGGTATCTTTAATGCTTCATGGAGAGGGAGAACCCATAAGTCCAGAACAGTCGGAAAGGATGTTGAGGAGCCAGGTACGTTTGAGAGTTGGCAGATTTCATATGGTTCACCTACATGAACTTTATACATCACTGGACATGACCTCATGTGGATTGTGTCTCTTACCCATACAGGACCATTTCCGTGGCTCCTACACCAAGTTATCTCTTCTGAAGTAAACTGTCTGTCATACTTAGCTGAGTCTTGTGTCTACCATTGGCATTCTTGATGTCATTTCACCCTCCCCCCAGGTCCGGGAAGATCAGATTTAACCTGGTGCAGAGTCTCCTCCCCATTAGCAACTCTGCTGGAGCTATCCCTGTAATTGCAGGAGAAATGGTCCGATAATCAGATGGGAACCAGGACAGTTAGCAATCTAATGAAGGTGATTTTTAAGGTGAGAGGAGGAAGCTTTAAAAAGGACATGAGAGGCAACTTTTTTTCCACAGAGATTGGTTCACATGTGGAATGAGCTGCCAGAGAAAGTGGTGGATGCAGGTACAGTTAGAATATTTAAAAGACATTTGAACAAGTTAATGAATAGGAAGAGTTTAGAGGAATATGGGCCAAATGCAGGCAGGTGGGGCTAGGTTAGTTTGGAAAGTGGTTGACGTGGACTGGTTGGACCAAAGCGCCCGTTCCCATGCTGTGTGACTCTATGGCTCTATAAGTGTAGGAATCTACAGAGCATGCTTTGACTTTTACAGTTGAGGGAAGCCCACTGTGTGGTCCAACTAGAAGAGTTTCCTGCAGTTAACAAGATACAATTCACGGCATTTTGGTTACAAGTTGTAGGTTGAAGTCACCATAACCTTACCAGACAATAGGGTTAATATCTTGGTCAAGAGAGGCAGCTACTGGTCTTTTGACCTGAGAGTCATTTTGCCCCAGGCAAGGGAGATGGTTGAGAACGAGACTCATTCATAGTAAACACAGCCAATGCAAGAATTGAATCCACACTGGGGCCACTCTGAATCACGGGCCAGTTATCCAGCCAACTGAACTAAACCGACTTCCAGTTCCATTGACAAGGTAGACATTTGTTACAGAAACTTAGAGGAGGACCTCGATGGTGGATTTCACTTCTGTGAGACATTAAGCTATTCTGGCCATTCAACCCATTAAAGCTGCTCTGCTATTTAATGAGATCAGACTGATCTGATCATCTGTAAGCCCACTTTCCTGCCTTTTACCCACAATCTTGATTCCCTTAATGATTAAAAATCTGTCTATAATCATCTGTCCACTGTCATCAAGTGGGTGGTGCTTCTGGTACCTCTCCATGTTAACCATTTCAGACCAATTGATAATAATACTGACTCAAATTCCACGATTCGCCCAATTTATAAAGAAGATGGAATGAGACTTTTTGTCCTCATTTATCTTCCTGAATGAACATCCAATAAAAATCACTGTTAGTACTGTCAAATTCAGCACAATGTAATTCAGGCTTATCTCATAATAAATTCAGTTCAAAAATAATAAAGAATATTGGAGCTAAACACTATGCTTTATAAAATTGCACAAAAAGAATTATATTGAATGATTGGAAGCATCCAATTCTTGACAATGCTTCCTCATTCCATGCTGTAGGTAATTAGTTGGGACATTCAATATTGTTTTGTGAAAGGAATATACCAGAATAGGGGCATATTTTAATCTGTTTGATAGGTGAATAGTGGGTGGTAGCAGCAATAACACAGAGGCAGGGGACTCACTAACCTATTGCATTCCTCAGCAATATTTTCTGAGGCCCCATTGTCATGGCAACCTGGAGGGACAGTGAAAAGGTTCCAGAATGTTCCATTTAAAAACTACTTCTGTCGGGTCAGAAGAGTTTTACAAGAACATAATCTGGGGCTGTATTATCTTGATCTACCCTGGTCAATCCAGATTACACCCTCAGAGTTAACCACCCTCCCCATCCTCTGCGTTCTGTGCCCACTACAAGCTGGCAGTGTAGTACCAAAGCCTGGCTCTCCCACTGCCAGATTTCACCAGCTTTGAGCTCCCAATTGGCACTTATTGAAATAGGTTTGAAGATCCTTCACAGACAGTGAACTTTCAAGAGCAGAATAGAGGTAATGTCTGTTGTGACTCAAAGATTGTCTATAAGCAAATGACCATTTGTAGTCCTTTCCCTGTGAGCCCTTTGTGCTGCAGGGTATGTACAAGGTTTTGAGTCCAGCTCTGACCCCCCTCCTTTGACGAAGGCAGCAAGCTGTCCTGGAACAGGAAGCAGTGAGGTGAAACATGATGCTGTTTCAGAACAGAGTGATCAACAGAACTGTCAGCCCAAGGTTACAGGACAAATAGCAGCACCAAGTGGTTTACTCATCAGGAGAGAATTTCCGGTGGTTTCAGGAGAAATCTGAACTTTAAAAATTAACGTCATTTTATCTGTGGATCGAAATCATTCAGCCCTCCTGTTTCTGCCAGGAAACTGCTCACGCTATCTGTTGACGCCACCTGTTTACGCACAGACTTTCCACTTTATTGATTTGGAACAAATATTATAAATGAGATGTTTATAGCTACATTATCAGACAACTATGTTAGAATGTTTTCTCTCATGAGGTAATTGTCACTTTGTACTGGATGGAAATCTGGTACCAAGGGATGTGACGTTATTCTGTTTCCTGTCCACCGAACTTATCAAGTACAGGTTAAGGTGAAAATTATTCTCTCATATGTTACTTGACTGGGGCTAATGTTCTGTGGACATAGGTTTGAAACTCACCGTGGTACATGGTGAACTTTGAATTCAACCAAAACAAAGTCTGGAATTAACAAAGGGAAAACTAGTCCAAAGACAATCACGTAATCATTATCAATTGTTGTAAAAACTCAACAGCTTCACTAATGTGAAGAAAATCTGCGATCCTTACCTGGTTTAGCCTGCATGTGACTTCAAATCCATAGCAATGTGGTTGGCACTTAGCTGCCCTCTGAATCTCCCAGAAAGCAAATCAGTTCAAGGGCAGCAAATGTTAGCCTATTTGGCAATGCTCCCATCCCATGTGTGTATTGGTGATGAGTACAGTCCTTTTATCATTAACTGGATCTAAAATCTTTACATACAATGTCAGCAGCACTTAGGACTTTTAAGTGTGTCAGCTTATCTCTTCTTTTTGATAGAAACTTCAACAATTTATTGATGTTTTCTTTTACCTACTGACCCATCTTTCACTCATGAAAAAATAACTAATTTTTCCAACTATCTGAATCATTCACTCCCTCTACCACTGATGCTCAGTAGCAGTAGTACATACCATCTATTAGACACCCTGCAATAGCTTAACCAGAATCCTTGGACAGCACCTACCAAACCCACAACCATCTAGAAGGACAAGGGGCAGAAGATACATGGGAACACCATCTGCAAGTTCCCCTCCAATTCACTCACCATCCTGAGTTGGAAATATTTTGCCCTTCTTTCACTGTGGCTGGGTCAAAATTCTGGAACTCCTTTCCTACCAGCAGCATGGTTGTTCCCTTTATATTTCAAGCAGGCACCTCACCACTACCATGTCAAAAGCAATCAGGAGTTGTCAGTCAATGATACACAAGCACTGAGACAACAGCAAGGAAGAGCTATTTAGGAAGGGATAAAAGGTACTGCAGATGCTGGAGAATCTGAGATAACAAGCATGGGGCTGGATGAACACAGCAGGTCAAGCAGCATCATAGGAGCAGGAAAACTTGGCGTTTCTTCCTACGAGTTCCAGTGGGGACAAATTTGATCAGTTACTTGGCTCCTTCATAACCAAAGCATTTCTTCACACAAAAGTGTCAGGGGTGAAGCCTCTCCATGTTGATGAGAGGTCCGCGTCATATACAGTATGTCAAATGCTCACTGACCAGTCAAACCAGTTGCATGGTAGACTGGTTAGCAAGGTTAGATCACATGGAATTCAGGGAAAGCTAACCAATATGATACACAATTGGCTTAAAGGTAGGAGACAGAGGATGGTGGTAGAGGATTGCTTTTCAGACTTGAGGCTCTGTGACCACTGGTGTGCCACAAGTATCAATGCTTTGAGTGTGACAAACCTTCCTTCCCTATCTGTGTGTATTTACACTCTGCATTAGTCCAGGTCCTGGATGCATACATTAATGGGCATTCCTCTCTATTTGGCCACCTATGAGCTAATACTACCCTGATGCTGTACAAAGAGACATTGTATGTCAATACCAGATTTCACTTGGGATCAGAGTGTGCCAACACCTTACAGAATGATAGCTGTTTCATCACTTACTTGAAGGCTATGGCTTGGCTACCCGACCACTTCTAAGGTTGACCTTTTTTTAAGAGTTGATGCAAAGGTGCCAGAATGGAGGCCAGGCTATGTATGAACTTGCCATAATAATTTAACAGCCCAAGGAAAGACCTAATTACCGTTGTAGATATCGGAGCTGGGGCTCCTTTGATCCACCTCACTTTATCTTGCTACATTTGTAACCTCATCTTCTTGACTTTGCAGCCCAAGTAGGTCACCTGGGATGCCTGGAACACATATTTTTCCCTTCTAAGGTGTCTGCCCACCTCAGAGAAATGTCTAAGGATGATGTACAAGTTCTCTAAGTGCTTCTTGCTGGTCTTCCCTGTTATTAGCATGTCATCTAGATAAATGACGACCTGGGGTAGACTTTGTAAAATTTTCTCCATTGTCCACTGAAAAATTGCACAGTCTGATGATACCCCACATGGCAGTGTCATGTATTGGTACAACCCCATATGGGTATTAATTATAGCATACTTCTGGGAATCCTCATCTAACTGCAATTGCAAGTACGGATGACCGAATAAAACCAACAGCATCACAGAATTAGAGGAGGTTTTGGGTCATAATATTCCTTAAATAGATCCCCAAACTCTTGAAAGGTTTTAGTGTCTGGTGCCTCAGGGAAAGTTATGCTCCTAATACCGAAAAAGGCCGTGGGTCTCCAAACTGTCAGGAGAATTACTCACTGCTTTCCATCTGCCCCAATATCACTTGCCCAGATAAGATGATGCATTCTTTCCACATACTGGGCCCAATCTTCAATGGCAGGATTGAATGAGCCAAGCTTCAAATGGCATAATGTCCAGGAATGTTTACCTGAACTTAAAGATAACGATCGCAAATGAATTTCTTCAGGAGTGTGCTTTTCTCTTGTTGCCACTGAAATACCTCCACACAGGCCAGTATTCCGTAATCAAGTCACCCTTTATGTACATGTGTTAAGTGCTTGACACTGATCCACTTGAGAGCCATCTCTCAGCCTCAATCAGGGGATTCATATTCTATGAGGTCCACCTCCTGATCTCATTGCAATCATTTGATATACCTAACAGGAAATGAAATGGCATAAAAGTATAGCCAAGGAGAGGAAAGAAGAGAGAGATAGTAAGGCAACATGTTTTCATTATGGGTCATCAATCTTAACTTTAAAAAGAATCAGAAGCCAGATCTTGTGAAACCATTGGACCATAAAGTAACATTTCAAAATACATTTCCTCAATGGCTTTTCCTTAACAAATTTTGAGCAAGAACAGCAATCTAAATTGTCAGCTGTCAATTCGTATTAACATTTTCCACCAATTCATCTCTTACAATGTTTTGCACTTCAACATATTACAGATACCGTGGAAGCTGGTACAATTACAACTTTTAAAAAGAAGGGTTTAGAGGGATATGGGCCAAATGCTGGCAAATGGGACTAGGTTTATTTAGGGTATCTGGTCAACATGGACAAGTTGGGCAAGAGGGTGTGTTTCTGTGCTGTCTGACTCTGTGACTCTACCTTTGAATGTAGATTTTTCAGTTCAATATTAGACTTCACGCTCTTTTTGCTTAGGATTTTAAGTACCAGGAACACTCCTTGTTCCTAATGGTCTCCCATTCTCTAACTGTTTTGATGCAAATATTGGTCCAACAGTTAATTCCCAGCTCCTAGTGGACGTTTTCTCTTAGTTCCAAGCTGACTAGCTGCTTTTCATTATGACAGCCACTGTAGATTTCTTCCTCTAGCTTCAAATGAGGCAAATCTTCCAGCTTTGCTTCACAACACATAAAACCCAAATCTCCAAGATGAGCTGATGCCTCTGCTTGTATTCTGCATGTAAACAATAAAGTTATTATTATCTTTGTTGAAGGTGCAGACCTTACTAGCTCTTACCTCCTTCAACAAGTTACAACTACACGAGATCAAATTTACAGCTGGTCTCTTTGAGAATTTTTTTTTAACTTATTCATGATGACATTATTTGCCCATAGGCAGTTAACAGTCAACCACATTGCTGTGGATCTGGAGTCACGTGTAGGCTAGACCATGTAGGGATTGCAGTTTTCTTCTCTAAAGGACTTGACTGAACCAGATGGGTTTTTCCTGACAATCGACAATAGTTTCATGGTCATTATCAGACTTTTAATTCCAGATTTTTATTGAATTCAAATTATACTATCTGCCTTGCAGATTTCGAACCCCAGAAAATTACCAGGGTCTCTGAATTAACAGTCCAGTGAAAACTCCACTAGGCAATTGGCTACCCTTTAAATATACAGATATATGAAACAAAAGAACCTCCCAACACTCACAATCCTTCTCTATGTCAACATGATATGTCTTGGAAGGTTCCCAGCTGAACTGTAAATTAACACTTTTTTAGCATTCTTAAACTAAATCTTACCACAGTTTGCTAAAATATCATTTTCATTGAGTTTCACAGAGGTTTTCTGTCTGCAAAGCCAAGTGAGTTTTATCACCTAAACATGGCTCATTAATGACTTTCGACACTTGTTAGATGCCCCTCTAATTCAATGATAGCCTGATTGTTACAGCTGGATGAACTCACAACTGCCGGGTATAAACTATCATCTCTGGTGCCATCTTTGAAACAGCAGCAGGAGTAGACATTGAGCCCCATGAGGCTTCCCTATTCGATCAGATCATGTTCAAACAGATTGCTGCCTCAACTTAACTTTTCTGATCTTCATAATCCTTTTCTCCCCGTATATCAAAATCTGTCTAACTCAATCTAATTTGAATATATTCAATGACCCAAACTCATTTGCTGTCTAGGGAAGAGAATTTCAAAGATTAATGATCTCTGAGAGAAGACATTTCTCTTCATCTCAATCTTAAGAAAGAGAACACTAATTTTTCAATAATGTTATATATTCCAAACAAGGCAAAATATTCTCTCAGCCTCTAGCCTGCCAAGCTCCTCCGAATTTTATATGTTTCAATAACATCATTGCTTATCCTTCAAAACTCCAATGCGTTAGGCTGGAAATCACTTCTCATGGTACATTGCAGAGTCATGGAGTCATACAGCATGAAAAGTGATCCTTTGGTCCAACCAGTCCACACCAACCATGTTCCCAAACTAAACTAGTCTCACCTGCCTTCACTTGGCCCATATCCCTCCGAATGTTTCCTATTCATGAACTTAACCAAATATCTTTTAAACATTGTAATTGTATCTGCATCCACCACTTCAGCTGGCAGTTCATTCCACACATGAACCACTCTCTGCGTAAAAAAGTTGCCTCTCATGTCCTTTTTAAAATCTTTCTCCTCTCACCTTAAAAAATAAGCCCAGTAGTTTTGAACTCTAGGACTAAAAGGTTGTACAATTGGGAACACTTTTCACTGTTGTGACTCTACAGATCTGCACCTGAGATGTCAAGCTCCCATTCCTCTATGGGTGAGACAATGAAATTTCCTGCAAACATTTTCACTCACCATTGCACCTCCAATATCCCCGCTTGCAATTCTTTCCATATTATCTCACCAAGTAGTCTCATTCAACGGTAAGAAATATTGACAAAAACATCCACTTGTGACCAGTACAATGTTCAACTCTTTGGGGTCGGTTTGGTGAGATTTGGGAAGGTTCCTATCTGATACTCAGTCCACTGCCAACTACGGAAGGAAATCTATGAAACAAACAGTTAGTGGTGGAGCTAAGGAAATTTGAGGTATGCAAGAAACTAGAGTTGGAGGAGTGCAGAGATCTCAGTGGGTGTAGCGTAGGAAGAGTTTGGTTGGATCTGAGGTTATGGAAGGCCATTTGAAAACAAGGATGAGAATTTTAAAACTGAGATGTAGCTGGACCAGAAAACAATTAGAAGGGGTGTAAGGCGACTGAGCCTTGGTGCAATTTAGGATATGGTCACCACAATTTTGGATAAGCTTAAGATTAAAGGGGATGCAAGGTGGAAAAATGGCCAGGGGAGCATTTAAGTAGCCAAATCCCATGGCAGAAAAACACATGACAGCTTGGTGTTTGAATATGCATAGGCCATTGCCAAATAAGTTGGAAACCCATTTGAATTTGCAATCAAAAGATTTTTGGAATAAAGCAAATGGTATTACCCAACCTCTGACAAAACTATACTGAACAGCTGTAGGGCGTTTGAAAACTTAGTGCAAAACTCCACATTGGAAGTGTTTCATTTACCATGCATCTGCATTTTTGTGAGTCAGTGCTCATGAGGGAAGCTGACATTTCTTTTTGATATTGCTTCATGTTGATGAAAAATTGGCAGCATAGTTGCTTTTTCACTGTTCCATATATTTCATCATCATTACTGAATGTTAAGAGTTACAAATATATGCAATGTTGAGTAGTAGGAGGAAATTAGCTTCACAGCTGCCATTCTCACACTAAACTCCTGTTCAACCCTGGCCTTATCAGTACAGAGAGATGGCAAGCACCTTTCAAAATTGATAATAGGAAAATAGAAGATAAACACTCTGAAAATACCCTGTATATAGTAGCGGCTGATTCAATGGCAGAATTAGCACAAACCAAGTCTTCGTAATCTGCCTGTCATGTCCATTTCTAACTGTGAGGGAGACAAAGCTTTCTAAAGTAATTAATTTCTTACAATAGCACAAAATTTTAGTTTGAATGCTCCAAAAATCATTCAGCACTTGAGGATTGATTAACTGCTTCTTGCAAGAATCATATACTGAAACTGTATCATGTAAAACTGGCGGACTTTTTTTTAGCAACATCAGTGCCATTCAATAAGCATACAGTGCTGTGGGAAGTCCAATCAATACTTGCTGTACAACTCCTCTACTTGACTTATTAAGAACTACAAGTACGGGGGTTTAACTTCACATTAGCCAGCAATAATCATTACTCAAGGCTAATTGAAGAACAAAGTTGCTGTAAACAAACTGGATTAGAGGGCTGCCAAGCTATTCAGTGAATCATAACAAAATTCTCTTTCTGCATTTACAATTCAATTCATGTTTACATCAACTTCATATACTTAAAGCATTCATGGCATTGCTAAAGTCAGTGACAACAAATTATAGTAAAATAGAGTAGGACATACAAAAAGTTTAACAATGTTCGATTTGACAAATTGCAATCATTTAAAACTTTCTTTAACCTGCATCAATTACCCTTTGGGCCTCATAGGGATGACAAGCATCAAGAACCTTGAATTCAGGAAAATTGCATTAATTACAATGAAAGGCTGTCCATTCTTGCCTTTTTGCAGCCAGAGAGAAAAGTTAAAACATAGAACAGTACAGCACAGTACAGGCCCTTTGGCCCACGATGTTGTGCTGACCTATTATCCTGCTCTAAGATCAAACTACCATGCATACCCTTCATTTTACTATCATATGCGATAACTGAGGGATTATTGAGTAAAGAAGGTCTAGTAGCCAAAATTCCTAACAATATGAATAAAAGGCATATATAATAGTAATGGTCTCTTTAATCCATAATTCCTTCTGAGCCCATCTTTCGGGTTAAGTGGTCTCATAGTTTATTTCTTCTTTCTTCTGCTTTTCATGTTAAATGAGCAAAGGCACGGAATTTAGCCTCAAGTTGGGCACTGGTGCAGTACTCAGAAGTACACTGGATTTAGTGTTTATCTTTGAGAAAGAAATAAGATTTACATATGGGACAGATTGAACTCAACTTAGCAATGTTCAAATTTTTCTTTGATCAATCCCGTTACATAATAAGGGATGGGATTTCTTGCACATTTGGACTCAGAGATAAATATAATTGTGGGTTGAACAAATGCCCAGTGGAAAAAATCAAGGGAAATTGGTTACAAATGAGCTATGTTTGTAATCCTCACTATCAACATCCTGGGGTTACCAGTGAGCAGAAACTGAACTGGACTAGCCACACACAAACAATGGCTATAAGAGCAGGTCAGAGGCTAGGAATCCTGCATCAAGTGACTCAACTTCCTCACTCCCCAAAGCCATCCACAAGTCATGAGTCAGGAGTTTAATGGAATACTCCCCATTTTCTTCGATGGGGGAAGCTCCAACAATGCTCAAGAAGCTTGACACACTCCAACACAAAGCAGCTGCTTGATTGCCACCATATCCACAAGCTTCAACTCCATCCACTACTGACGCTCAGGAGCAACAGTTGTACCATCTGCAAGATACAGCGCAAACATTCACCAGAGCACCTTATATAGCACCTACCAAACCTAGGACAACCTCCATCTAAACAGACAAGGACAACAGGTGCATGGGAACACCACCACCTTCAACTTCCCCTTCAAGCGGCTCACCATCCGGACTTGGAAATATATAGCTATTCCTTCAATACTGCTGGATCAAACTCCTGGAACTCCCTCCCTAAGGGCATGTTGGATCTATGTACAACACTTGGACAACAGCAATTCAAGAATGCTGCTTACTATCATCTTCTCAAGAGTATTTAGAGAAAGTCATAAATGATGGTCTAGGCAGCGGTGTACACATCCAATGAATGAATAAAAAATAAATCATGCCATTTATGAATTTCCACAATCAATTAAGACCACCAATCAATGCCTGAACCTGAATATACTTCTGCATCACTACCAGCTAAAGAGTAACTTTACAAATTATTTCTCATATTTTAGGCTCAGCAAGGACCAAACTAACATTTCCATTGCTCTTTGGTATTTGGTGAAGCAATTCTAATATATATTTTCCCTGAGATATGCATTTATTTTCTGTTCATTTCAAAGCATTTTTATGGCATCATTACGAGTGTCATTAAAAGTTAGAAATCATCCATGATTACGTTTTCTTATGCCAAATGTTCATGAATGATAGTTAGATGGCATGTGTTGCACTTTAGTTAAGACCAGTGTTTCTCAGAAGGGTCAGACTCCTTCATAGATGGTTGGGTCTGGAATAAACTGGATGACAGATAGTAAGGAGAGCTGATGTAGTGGAGTCAAACTGAATATTAACAAATCAATTCTTGAAAACAGGACAATATGCAATGTGTGAGGCTTGTAAATCTTTTTGCTGTTTTTCCCACAATGTTATTTTATTAATAACCATGCCAAACTCAGGCAATTATAGTTTGCCAACAACTTGGAAATAATTCAAACAGTTACAGATTCATACTCTTAAAAACTACTACAAAGAAGGCAGACCTTCAGGTGTTGCGAAGCAAATATAGACTAAATGGTATTTAACAACTGTGAAATACATTTTGCCAATTCATAAAATGGGCAAAGTGAAAGTGGCTTGAATAAGCAAATACTTAAGAGCTAATTTTCTGACATTGGACTCCTGATGTGATACCACAACGGTGGAAACACATATTGGAAATTTAGACACCAACTGCACATTATTTTCCAATTATTCATTTAAACACCTGGAATCACAAAAAAGTATGCTGTTATGTTCCCAATTTTCCAATCTGTTATTTTAGCACACAAACAGAAGTTTCTGGAAAATCTCAGCAGGTCTGGCAGCATCTGTAAAGAAAAATCAGAGTTAACGTTTCAGGTCTGATGACCCTTCCGACCCAAAACATTAACTCTGATTTTTCTTCGCAGTTACTGCCAGACCTGCTGAACTTTTCCAGCAACTTCTGTTTTTGTTCCTGATTTACAGCATCTGTAGTTCTTTCGGTTTTTATTCTGTAATTTTAGCAATTTAGCAACTGTGTGCTACTGAAACCACATCTTGCTCACTGATTCATTCATTATTCTTTGTCTATTGACCTAAATTGATTTTTGGTCCACCATATTCTTATTCTTATATTTAAATCTGGCCATGGCCTAACCCCTCCAAATCTCTATTACCTCCTAAATTGGACTTTGTTTCAATTGTTTTTACGTATGTTTTCTGTTATTAGTACAGGCATTGGATTATGGCGATTTGAACACTTTACACTGTATTTTTTTGTAAAGTGGCAATAAGTTACTGTTCTACTCTATTCTAGTTTGAGAACTCTCCACAATTTCAAACATCAGAACCTCTCACCCCCAAACCTATTCATTTCCCGCCCCCCAACCCCGCCTATAAATAGACATGTCTTCAGCCATCTGGTCTCCAATATCTAGAGGTCTGCAACTGCTGCCCATTCATCCTCTAGAACTTACTTCCGTGAGAAGCTTTTGGTTGCTTGCCTTAACCGACTGCATGAATTTGTATCTGTTTACATTCTGACAAGTACTTTGGGATTTTTTTAATGCAATGAAGGTACTAAATAAATACAAGTCCTTGGTGCTGTTTAGACAATTTGAATCAATTCAGGGTTCAGAAGATAATTCACTAGAAATTTTACAGTTTTAAAAGAGAAACATATTGGTATGTACTTCCCTTCGAGAACTTTTTTTCTTCCTCAGCAATATCCTTATAACACTTTGTGTCAACTTTTTCAATTATGAATTACAATGTGCAAAATTCCATGGGAAGCTTTCTCGCGATGATCTTGTTATGCTGTAATTACACATTCTCACCACTGGTGGCGCTGTAGCACCTCACTTTTACATTTCCTAGCTGCGATCCTTGTTCTGCTGTTTTTGTCTGTCTCTCCATTTCTTTCTTCTAATTTGTAGTAAACTGAGTTTTCCAATCGTAAGTAATCTATATATAAAAGCCTTATGCATACATGCACCTCCTGTAAAAGCTTATTTTTTTACAATGTCAATTGTGCCGAACGTTTGAGTCAAACACTCTCCATTGTATAATTCTGGTCGCAAAAATTAATTCCAAGGCATTTGTAATAGCAATTGTCTAAGTAAACTTATCCTGCTATAATTGTACCTTCCCCCCAGTGATGCTAGTGATGTTGCTTAGCTATGTACATACTTGACCTCATCCTCATCAATCTGCTTGCTGCAGATGCATCTGTTCATGACAATACTGGTATGAGTGACCACAGTCCTTGTGGGGACAAAGTCCCATTGTCACTTTGACAATAACCTCCATTGTGTTGTACGATACCGCCACTGTGCCAACTGGAATAGACATCGAAAAGATCTAGCCCTGATGGCTTTGTGAATCTACCTTTGTGCAGCAGATCAAGCAAACAGCTCACCATTGCCTTCTCAAGGACAATAAGGGAAGTGCAATAAATGCTGGTCCAGCCAGTGATGCCCACAGTCTATGAATTTAAAAACAAGCCAGCACTGAGGTTCACAGTGACCACGTCTGTGGTAATTGTTGGTTGCTCAAGGAACTCTGTTTCAGAGTTGATGTTCTGGATTCTGAGCTTCAGACATTGTGTCACATCGTGGAGGGGGGGAGTTAACTGGATGCTGTGTTTCAGGAGACAGTCACACTCCCTAGACTAAGCAACTTGAATTTGGCCAGTGGTCAGGGACAGGAAGGTGTGGCTGTGAGTGAGACAGGCAGAGGGATCCAGGGGGTAGAGTTGCCGGAGCCT
Organism: Ginglymostoma cirratum; assembly: GCA_024137785.1. Classification (NCBI taxonomy): domain Eukaryota; kingdom Metazoa; phylum Chordata; class Chondrichthyes; order Orectolobiformes; family Ginglymostomatidae; genus Ginglymostoma; species Ginglymostoma cirratum. The sequence continues at coordinate 12,007,297 of JAHRHZ010000222.1, forward strand.
CAACCATTGTCCTTGTCCAACAGGTTTGAGAGTCGTGCTGTCTGTGTGGACAGGAATGAGGACTGCAGGGAAGATGAGCCAACTGACCGCAGCACCGTGATGCAGGGAGCCATTCAATTGACCAGGATCGAGATTCCCGAAGGTTGTGTTACCTACTTGGTGCTTGGGTTCGGGATATCTGATCTGGACTGCAGAGGAACCTGGAACGGGAGGGTAAAGATCCAGTTGTTGTGTTCCACATAGGTACCAACGACATAGATTAACATAGGACAGAGGTTTTGCTAAGGAAGTATGAACGGCTAGGAGCTAAATTAAAAGGCAGAACCAAAAATGTAATAATCTCTGGACTACTATCTAAACCATAAGCTAATTGGCGCAGGGTCAATAAGATTAAGCAGGTAAATGCGTGGCTTAGAGATTGGAATGGGAGAAATGGGTTTGAATTCATGGGACATTGGCACCAATACAGGTGAGGAAGAGGCCTCTTTTGATGGGATGGGCTTGACCTGAATTGTGCTGGGACCAGAGTCCTGGCAAATAGCATACCTAGAGCTGTAGACAAGGCTTTCAACTAAATGGTGGGTGGGGGGAGGTGGGGAGGGTTCAATTGTAGGGGAAATTAGAAAACTCAATTTAAAGGAGGAGGTAAGAGTGCAGGTTAGCGATGTGGCAGATGGTTACCAGACAATAAAAGTATGGGACAGAACAAGTGATTGTCTTTGTGTACCAAAAATTTACAAAAGAGCAGGAAAATTTACCAGTAGAGCAAATTTAAAAGCTTTGTGTCTAAATGCATGAGGCATTTGAAACAAAATTAAGGGGTTAATGGCAAAATAGAAGCAAAAGGGTACGATTTGGTAGCAATTACTGAGACATGGTTACAAGGAAACCAGGTATGGGAATTGAATATCCAAGGGTGCTTGGCATTTCAGAGGAATAGACTGAAAGGAAATGGAAGTGGTGTAGCTTTGCTGGTGAAGGAAGAGATCAGTGCTGTAATGAGAAATGACATATGCACGGGAGGTCAAGATGAGGAATCAGTCTGGGTAGAAATAAGAAGCAGCAAAGGGAAGAAGTACTTGGTGGGAGTAGTCTATAGGTCCCCAAACAGTAATTCCACAGTGGAGCACAGTACAAACCAGGAAATATTACAGGCCTGCAAGAAAGGCGTGGCAGTGATCATGGGTGATTTTAATGTGCACATAGATTGGAAGAATCAAATTGGCATGGTCGCCAGGAGGCAGAGTTCATTGAATGTATTAGAGATTGTTTCTTGGAGCAGTATGTTGTGGAACTAACCAGGGAGCAGGCTACGCTGGGTTTGGTATTGCGTTATGAAGTGAGATTAATTTATGATATCATAGTTAAGGATCATCTATGGAGCAGTGACTGTGGTATGATAGAATTCAAAATTCAGTTTGGGGATGAGAAAATGCTGTCCCATGGTAGTAAAGTAAATTGTGAAGAAAACTAGCACAAAATGTCAAAAAGAATAGCAAAAGCTTCTATGGGTATATAAAAGGGAAGAGAGTCACGAAGATGAATGTTGGTCCCTTGGAAGATGAAATTGGAGAGTTAATGGGGGGAGCACTGAAATGGCAGAGATTCTAAATCATACTTTGCCTCAGTTTTCATGGTGGAGGACAATAGTACCATTCCTATTAGAACAGGCAAGTCAGAGGCTATAGAAAGGGAAGAACTTAGAACAATCAATATTGATAAGGAAAACTGTTAGGATTGAGTGCAGATAAGACCCCCGGGCCTGATGGCCAACATCCTAGGGTATTAAAGGAAGTGGCAGTGGAGATATGGGTCCATAGGTTACAATATTCTAAAATTCCCTGGACACAGGAAAGGTTCCAGTGGATTGGCAAAATGCTAATGTAGCACCCTTATTCAAAAAGGGAGGGAGGCAATATGTGGGAAATTACAGACCAGTCAGTTTAACATCTTTTGTTGGCAAAGTGTTAGAATTAATTATCAAGGAAGCAACATCAGGACATTTGGAAAGTCAAAAAGCTAACTTCAGAGTCAGCATGGTTTTATGAAGGGAAAATCATTTTTGACTAATTTGCTAGAGTTCTTCGAAGATGTAACAAGCAAGGTGGATAATGGGAATCCTGTAGATGTAATATATCTGGACTTCCAGAAGGCGTTTCATAAGGTGCCACACAAAAGGTTACTTCACAGGTTTGGATTATACCATATTAGGGGTAATTTATTAACTTCAATAGGTAACTGGCTGATAGACAGAAGACAGAGAGTCGGGATAGATGTGTTTTTCCTGGATGGCAAGAAGTAACTAGTGAGTTGCCACAGGGTTTGGTCTGTGGACCCCAGCTATTTACAATCTACAGGTACAGCAGATAATAAAGAAATTGAATGGAATGTTGGCTTTTATAGCTAAAGGAATAGAATATAAAGGTAAGGAAGTATTGTTGCAACTATACAAGGCATTGGTGAGACCCCACCTGGAGTATTGTGCACAGTTTTGATCCTCTTATTTGAGAAAAGATGTAGTGGCATTGGAGGCAGTTCAGAGGAGGTTCACTAGATTGATCACAGAGAGGATGGGTTTGTTGTATGAAGAGAGATTGAACAGTTTAGGCTTATGCACTCTTGAATTTAGAAGAATGAGGAGAGATCAAATTGAGGTATTCAAGATGATAGAAGGTATAGATGAAATAGATGTGGAGCAGATACTTCCTCATGTGGGGCGTTCTCGGACAAGTTATCATAGTCTTAGGACAAGGAGATAAGGAGTAGCAAATTTAAAACAGTTGAGGAGAAGCTGCTTCTCCCAAAGGGTTGTGAAACTTTGGAATTTGCTACCCCAAAGTGTGATGGATGCTGGGACAGTGAGTAAACTTAAGGAGGAGTTAGACAGGTTCTTAATTGGTAATGGGTTGAAGGCAGGAAGATGAAGGTGAGGAGCATATCAGCCATGATCGAATGGTGGAGCAGATTTCGATGGGCCGAATGGCCTAATTCCGCCCCCTCTATCTTATGAATGTACGAACTGAGAGAAGCTCCAATCACACTCATTTCTCTGCTACCCAAGTTATATTGCTTTTACTATTAAATTGAAAATGATATTGAAAAGGAAATAATTTATGAGTCTAAGACAAGCACTGAATTATTCTACATGCCCTCCTCCAAATATTATTTATCTTCAATTGATTTGGGAGTTAGGGATTATCTTATGTAGAAACTTTGGAACTGTATTCATTTTGAGCTTTAGAAGTTTGAGAGGTGGCCATACTGAAACATATAAGATCCTGGTGGGGACTCAACAGGATATATGCTGAGGAAGAGTTTCGTCTTATTGGGGAGAGGCAAGAACTATGGTTAAAATAAGTAAGTGTTCTCCCACTTAAGATAGAAAAAAGGAAATATCCTACCTCTTAGCATGTTGTTAATCTGTGGAATTCTTTTCCCCAGAGAGCAGTGGAGGCTGGGCCGTTGAATATTTTTACACTTGATTCAGATTGATTCTCAATTGATAGCGAGTCAAAGGCAAAAAAAACGGGTAAACACAAAAGTAGAGTTGAAGTCACAATCAATTCAACCATAGTCTTACCAAATGTTGGAGCAGGTTGAATGTCCAAATGGCTTTCTCCTGGTTCCTAACTCATAATTGTGTATGCTTGTATCTTCTGAGATCACTTCATAAAATTGCATAGAATTTACAGCACCGAAACAGACCATTCAGCACAGCTTGTCCTTACTGATGTTTGTATTTCACATGAGCATTTTCTTGCCCCTATTCAGCCAACCCTGATCAACATAATGGCCCTGAACTTCCAATGAGATTTGAAATAAGGATGATTTTGATTAGACAAAAAAAAACCTCCAGATGGGTTCTCCCCATGAATTTCCAATCACCTAGATCCAGCTGTGTCAGGAACTCTGTGAGACTTTGGTGATGGATAAATCATGGAAAGCTACTAGTGTTACACAAGCAGGTGAAACTAGAAAAAGAAGAGAAAAAGAAAACATGGAAAGATTAAGGCTATTGTAGAGACTAGTTGACCTGAATAATACAACTTGACAATGAATGAAAGCGGATGAACCTGTCCCTAGTAAACTATCTGAACAATTCCTACCTCTGCCATTTGCGCTGGGGAAGGGCAGGGAAGAAAGGGGGGCAGAAATCCACAGTACACCACAGTCAATCTGAGACCAATTCATGACATTAATAACACCAGTTAATTTTTATACCAAAATCTGGCCAGTCTCAGCCAAGCTCTTAATCAGCGCCTTTCCTTTGCTCTGTAGCCTTATTGACTACATGGTCTGTAGGCCATTCAGGCATTTCTGTTCAGTAGCCTCTGCTGAGGCTGAGTTGGACTTTTCGAGGGGGAAGAGTCTGTAGGAATCAGGAAGGTTATGTGGTATCTCAGCACGAGCTGTGATTGGTTGTTTGCTGTTGCAAGGAGCCGACATATTCCCAGCATGCTTTGTTTGACCACTGGGAGGTTGGAGCCAAATCCAGAAAACTCTTGGCCATTCTGGGAAGTTTGGCAACCATGCCATGACAAGGTGCTTGTGAGATACATTCCTGAAAACAGATGGGCTTGCTAGGCCAATTGCCCATTAGCAATTTTTTTTTCTTTATTCATTCACGGGATGAGGGTGTCACTGGCTTTCCAGCATTTATTGCCCACCCCTAATTGCCTAGAGAAACAGTTAAGAGTCAGCCACATTACTGTGAATGTGGAGTCACATATAGGACAGACTAAGCAAGAACGGTAGATTTTTATCCCAAATAATTTTGTCAACCAAGATGTTGAACAAAAATCCTGTAATTTCCTGACCATCATTACTGACATTAGCTTTTATTTGTTATTTGGATTTATATTTCCACTGCTGTTGTGGTGGGATTTGAACTCACTGACATGATCAATCAGGTGGTAGGCTTTCCTGATTCACTACCTAAAGAGTCAATGGGCAATGCATTGCCACCAATACCAGTTGCCATGCAGCTATTTAATGCTCAATGAGGTCCCATTAATTGGCTAAGGATCTGGAGAGGCAATCCATCCTTAGAGGAATGCCAGCAAATCCAATGAGCTGATAATTCCGCAGTGCCAGCAGTGTCAGGTTAATGAAGACAAGGAGATTACGCTTCAACTAAGTCTGGATGGGGACTGCCTTGTGTGAGATCAGGTAGGAGGGTGTTTGGGGTTGAGAAGTTGTGAGGCTGGGTTGTGGTGTTAGAGGAGGCTATCACTTTGTTGGCAGGGTGGGTACCAGACGTGGATTTCCCTCTCCTGCAGGTTAAATAATGGTGGTGTGGATCAAGGCCTAACCCCCCACTGTCCTTGTAAAAAGGGAGACAGTCAGGGAAGCAGATAGGCAAATCGACCATGCACTCACCCCCATTGCCTTCAAACTCATTGGCAAGAGACCATAAAGTTCCACCCATTGTCTCGAAGGGAGTTTTAATCTAGGCCTTTGGATTACTCCAGTAGCAATGACCACTCATTAATTCTGTGATTGCCTCAGTTAAAATAAAAATTCTTGGAACAGGAACCTCTGAGTAGTAAATATTGCTCCTACTTTTAAAAGGAATAAGCATGAGAAAGCAGATATAAAGTGATTTGGAAAGAAGTAAGGGTGAGATCACGAAAAAAAACATTTCATGTAGTGAGTAGTTAAGGTATAGAATGCACTGCCTAGTAGTTTGGTGAAGGCAAGTTCAATTGAGGCATTCAAGAGGACATCAAACGAATATTAGGATAAAAATAATGTGCAAGGGTATGGATAGAAAGCAGGAGATTGGCACGAGGTACTGATGATCTAAATAACCTCCTTTTGTGCCATGACACTTCTGCGATTCAAGTAGGTATTAGGCACCTTATTTTGATATATAAAGGGATGAACACCTTCGTTGAGCATGGATAAAAGATACCTACACCCCAATATAGTAAGCACTGAGTTTCCGATTTATAAGTATGCTCATGTTGTCTGCTGGGTATTTAAGTTACAGTAGTGACTGTAAAGCTGTCTGACTCAAATTCAAGGCCCTTCTATTCAAATTACCCACAACAGTGATTCTGTTCTAAAACACTGAATAGTCCTATCTACAACTCTGCTTCTAATCTTTAATAATCGTGTTCATTGGATCAGCTAGAGAAATGAACCAACAGCCAGGAGATCTCAAGTTTTTGTCCACTCCCAACATCTGCTCTGACAATTGTCATGAAACTTTTCTTACAGGAAGATTTAATGCGTTATTCTTGCCATGATGTTTCTGCCTGAAGATTTGTAAAGTTTAGGCATTGCACAGTATAGCACGAATAAACTTAGCGTATCTCATACTTTTCACATTTTACTCAATGCTCAAGATCAGTTTCCTGGTGTAAATTAGCTTCTTATTTGCCATAGAAAAGATACATAAAATTCTGTCACTTGATTTGAAAAGGAAAGGCTTGGAATTGTGAATCAATAAGCTGCTAAAAAAAATACACTACCACTCTTTTAATAGTGCCATTTATTTCAAGTGAAATATTTTGGTTTCCTTCAAATCCTGTTACAGTATCCTCAGGCACTCAACCACAGAAACGTGTTATTTGTCCAGCAAAAAGGTATTTATTTATAAAGCTTATTTAAAAAAATAAGCAGAGTATCTATAGACTCTTTTTTAACTTTAATATTTTGATTACATCTGATAGGGACATTAAATATAAGGTAATTGGAGCAATTAATAACTAAGGAAGTGTTAACGACAAATAGAAGTAAACAGATAAATATTTGCATAAACTAGCAATAACTGAAATGACTGGTGCACCAACTTATTTTTTTCCATCTGAATTTTCAATGCAGAATTCTGGTCGAAGCAACAAGGTATGAATATTGAATGTATTCTTGTTGGGGGAAAAGTAAATCAAACAGAGGCATATCTGAAACAATAGCATTTAGTAGATAAACATTCATATATAGCATTGTAACTGCATGCACATGTATGCATTGATTTTACATGTAAGCAACACCATAGTATAGTGAGTGAGAATCTTAACATCCAGTTCAGAAAGACAGTCCAGTATGTACAAAAGTTCACAGCTGTTCACCAACTTCGAATAAGCTGTGATTAGATATTTTATCAGCATCATTTTTCTTCCTAACAAAAGATTATCAAGAATTTAAAGAAAGCGTAAAAAAGGGACCAGTAGCAAAAATGCATCAATGAACATAGGAAAATCATATTAGAAGCTTAAGCTTACAAGCTAAATTGCTTATATGTACAGCACGTAGTATCAATGATATATACAGAGTCCTCAGAGTTAGAAACTATTCAGCAAATTAAGAAAATATGTTGAAAACAAAATGTACTCAATAAATGTTCGATATTATAAATGGGACCACATACTCACTCAATTCCCACAACTAAAACATTCTCTGATCCTCATCCAGCCTTGTTCAGAATTTAACTACTTGAAAGTACTATTCATTTTTACATGAGAAAGCCCCTTGCATTTCTATCCTCTGGCATCTAGGAGCTATGGCGCCAGTCTTTTTAACCTCAATTTTACCTGGGTACAAAATGTCTTTGTGGTTATGGTTTCCATCACTGGTCAGTCACAGTGGCTTCCTTTCAATAGATGATTGTCCATGGAGAGGAGGAGTTAAAGTTGCTCCATATTCTACGTGGCAATATATTCCGCCAATACTGTACAATCAGCAGGCTTGAGAGCATGAAGTTAGTGAGTGCCTGAGGCACTGATGACAGACCAAGTGCTGCTGCTACGTCTAATATTGGGTGCCAAATTTGTTGCTCAAGTGTTCTGTTGAGTTGCTTGCTCTCCCACACACCTGCATCTTCTTTGTGACATACCTGTGGAACTTAAAAATCTGACTGTTTTCATACAATGAGCATTTATGCATATTACCTTTATGTGCATGTTCCTGGCTTGAGTCAGAGCAATGTGTATAAATTGGAATAGGTTGTACCTTGGAGTGGTTTATTTTCTGGTCAGCCACAGGGGTTGGGGATACACTGACAAGGTGCTTAGGAAACACAAGAAGGTGGGTGGCATAAAGCCTGGCAAGGTCAGTGAGTCAACTGTGTTGGTGGCAAGAAATTTGTAATGGGGAGCATTGATCTTGTACAGTTGCCATATATCTGTGGTTTGGTCAGTAAGATAACTAGGATTAAGAACTCAGGTAGTGAGCTAGAGCAATCAGGATGGCGATTAGCCATGGGGGCCTGAGGGATCCTGACTCAGCTCCACCAAGTTAAAAGCTGCATTTGGGAGCAGAGTTATGGAAAAAAGTACTAATCGGTCAAATTTATGACAGCAGACGTGGCCAGCTATTCACATGGCGATAACCAATAAATTCTGTATCTGTGTTAATCTAGCGGGTGTTGTCTGTTTGTTGCTTTGGCTGGGAAGGCAGTCAGGAGGTAAATTCCTAGCACAGTCTGAATGTTTCGACTTTTTTTTAATGCCCTTGAACACACACAGACTGAAAGGTTTTAGCAGTTAACTTCAAAAATTGAAAATCAATCATTTCATTTTTTGATAAGTACTGCCATCATAAATACTGACTTTGTAATTCTCATCATAACGTATTAAAAATAAAATTAAGATATCTTTATAGCTCCATATCTTTTCATTTATAAAAAGTAAAGTTACCTGCACTGATTTATTGCTGTGTGCGGTCTTAGACTTCCTTTCCTTATTGGCACCTTAACTGCCTAACAGCCAACACAAATTGAGCTTCACAAAGACTCAGTGTTACAGGATAGTGGGGGGAAATAGCACATGACATGATGTCACAAGAAGTGTTAAAGTGCCCATGTATTCAATGAACTATTTGACACAAAAATAAATTATTTTCTTTACATTCAAATATCATGTGTATTATTATGAGACATTCTCGTTATTTTTATGTCTGTGCGCGTGTGAGTTTTTAACGAAAAGCACCATTCTCTTTTCTCTCCTTCTAATCTGAAGCAGGAGTGCAATTTCACAGACAGTGGCAACCCTCAGGAACTATGGTTGAAGTAGTCGCTCTAAATACTTAGGCCTGCAGCAAGGCTGAGAAACTTCAATTTAGTGCAATTAGGGTGCTTCTTCAGCTTGGCAGGTCTGCCACCCACCACAGATCTGCTTCTGAATGTGGCACATTTTCCAGCCTCAATGTCATTTAAATATGTTTGGCAGAATCCCCAGCAGTGGAAACAGGCTGATGAAAGTCCACGAGGCCTCTAGCAGTTTGCGGCCTCTATACTGCTGGTTAAAATCGATTTTATGGGAAAAAAAAACATTATTTTTGGTAAGTGGTGTTTTTGGCTTACAATTGCATAGAAACTTGGCCTGTTTAATTTTTTAATGAATCCTAGTGCCACCTATTGCAGCACTAGGCAATAACAGACATCTCTAACGTAATGTATTGTGCTGGCATAAATGATATAGAATTTCTAGCATAGAAACAAGCTGTTCGTACCAAAAGGTTTATGTTCCACAAGTGTCCACCTGCTTTATTTTATCTCCCGTGATCAACTCATTTTCCCACTTTTGTACTTAGCTTCCTCTTAAAGGCATCTGGTGTATCATAATGGAATATATTACATATTATTTCACTTTCCTTTACCAAGCAAGGACAGGCACATTGAATGATCTACATAATGTCTGGCAGGCGAACATATAGATGAGATAATGAGTGCATTTCCAAACTACACCCACTTGCATCCTAGTCCAGTCATAGGCTTACAAGAACACCAAAAATAGGAGCAGAAGTAGACCACATTGCCCATTGAGCCCGCTCTACATTCAGTTTGTGTGGCACGACTATAGAAGATCCAAACTGAAGTCAAAATGGGCTAGGGGAGCGATGAAGATTTTATGAAACAAAAACAGAAATTGCTGGAGAAACTCAGCAGGTCTCTCAGCATCTGTGGGAATGAAGCAGAGTTAACATTTCAAGTCTGGTGCCTCTTCATCTGAACTGTTAGCAGCTCGGAAAACGTTGTCTTTACACTGAAGCCAAAGTCGGGTGAGAGCGGATTTTGGGGAGAGGTGAGTGGATAGATGGAGATGGAGCCCAGAAAGAGAGGGATACGAAAGGGATAGGTAAACAGAAGATTATGGAGAGTGGGCCAGGACAGAAGAAAAGATAAATAAGTGATAATAAGGGCTAAGAGTAGGAGAAAATGGTTGAGCTATACTGCGTACAACTCATACAATGTGATAATAGGCCTAGGGTACATGTGAATGGGTGACTGTCCCAAAATCAACCCATGTTATAACAGAATCGGTGTTGGGTGGGTGAAAAACATGGCAGCATGAAATCAGGCTCTAAAGTTATTGAACTCGATGGTGAGTCCCAGAGGCTACGGCGTCCTCAAGCTGAAAATGAGATGTTGTTCTTTGAGCTTTCAGATTTCCAGCATCTGCAGCACTTTGTTTTATTTTAATGAGTTTAGAAGTCACACGACACCAGGTTTATTTGAAATCGCAAACATTTGGAGCCCTGCTCCTTCATCAGGTGAAGTGGACGGAAGCACGCAGTCACGGAAGTATAGGCAGAAAGATCATTGCAAGATAATTCTAGGTAATTAAGAGCGTTAGAAGATAGCACCAACACTGGCATCTCCACACTATTTTAATAACGACATCATGTTTGAGCCAGGACCTGTTCCTTGGCAATCATATCTACTTACCACTAGAAATTATTGATTATCAAACCAATAGCAATTTTCAATTGCCAGTCCAGTTTTGCTGAGTCCAGCTGTGCTATCTTAATCCTCAGTTGTAATCATAGGGTGCAGCAGAGATCAGCTAGAACCTTTCATTCTGTTCTGCACAAACCATCAGGCCATTATGGAAACTCTACGTTAAATGTTTATTTCTCAGTCAACATCACAAAATCAAATTATCTGGTCATCATCACATTGCTGTTTGTCAGAGTTTGCTGCATGCAAAATGGCTGACAAGTTTTCTATATTACAATATTAACTCCAGAATTTCCTCATTTACTGTGGAGCCCTTTGAGACGCCTGGTAGTCGTTAAAAGTGCAACATAAATCCAATCGTTCTTTTCCTTGTCCGTTCTTTTCCTTGTTCCAGTTTATTCCACAAGTGAGGGAGAATTTCTCTAATGACTGTCACTCCACAAAGAGCTTGGGAATGATGCTAGTTCTTTTTAAATACTTTTAGCTGTTTGATTTAAATAAAGAGAACATACAGGCAGGAGTGGAGTGAAGATCCCAAGAGCTCCATGCCAACTTTGGTATTTGAGCATCGTATTAAGCAAACAGTGAAGCACAATGGGCTGAATTTTACGAGAAATCAACAACGTGTCATTTTTGGTGAGTTTCATGGAGTGTTTTTCTCTGCAAGCTCTCGCATGTTTTCTCACGCTGTCTTCCCACACTTGCCTCATTATCTGAGCTCATCCTTCCTGTAGTCCCTAACCTAGTCCACACAGTTTTCAAGAACCTCATAACTTTTTGAGGATTTTAGAGACTGAGGCTCAATAATAGCTACCCATTGGGCTACCTGCCTTACGTACAATCATACACTCCAGCCACTTATCACAGCCGCAGTTTGAATTACTTTATCTAAAGACTGTGACCACTTCCTTGAGAAGGTATCTTTCCCTTCTCTGATGTGGCTCAATATTTGCTATTTGAACTCCAGTTCCTCGATTCTGATCTGATGTTCCTTGAGCTCCAAACATTTACTGTAGGTCTGTTCACTCTGCATCACATTGCTGTCCAGCAGTTTCTATACATGTTGCAGCTGCAACATATCACTCAAACTGCCATCACTATTGTGTTTTATTTAAGTTAATAATTAATGATTTATTTTACTAATCCTACTCTTTATACATTATTGTCTTTTTTTGCTTTACTCGCTAGTATCAATCTTAGACCTAGCAATTGATTTGTAAGAAAGAGAAATCAAAAAACTTCAGTTCCTGAAAACAAACTGAATATTTTGACTTTAAAGTTTAGAAATACTGACCAATCCTACTCTCCAATTTGCTTTCTTCAGGCAAAAGCAACCAAACATTCCTCTCTTTCCTCCACTGAACTTCTTGAGACGTTCAACTCCAATACTCCATTGTAAGTTATGTTCAAGTGTTAAATGTTTGAACCAAGGCTGGAATGAGGTCAGGAGCTGAGTGGCCCTGGCGGAACCCAAACTGGGCATCACTGGTTATTTCTGAGCAAGTGCTGCTTGATAGTTTTACTGATGATCGAGAGTAGAATGATGGGGCGGTAATTAGCTGGGTTTGATTTGTCCTGCTTTTCGTGTACAGGACATACTTGGGCAATTTTCCACATTGTCGGGTAGATACCAGTGTTGTAGCTGTACCGGAACAGCTTGGCTAGGGGAGCGGCAAGTTCTGGAGCACAAGTCTTCAGTACTATTGCCGGAATGTTGTCAGGACCCGTAGCCTGTGCAGTATCCAGTGTCTCCAACCGTTTCTTGATGTCATGTGCAGTGAATTGAATTGGCTGAAGACTGGCAGAAACTCAACTGGACTCACCACATTAACAGAGTGGCTACAAGAGCAGGCCAGAAGCTAGGAATACTGCAGCGAGTAACTCACCTCCCGACTCCTCAAAGCCCGTCCACCATCTATTAGGCACAAGCCAGGAGTGTGATGGAAGATTCCCCACTTGCCTGGATGCGTGCAGCCCCAACAGCACTCAAGAAGCTTAACACCATTCAGGACAAAGCAGCTGCTTGATTGGCACTACATCGACAAGCATTCACTCCCTCCACCATCAACGCTCAGTAGCAGCAGTGTGTACTATCTGCAAGATGTACTGCAGAAATTCACTAAAGATCCTCAGATAGCACCTTTCAAACCCACGACCACTTCCATCTAGAAGGACAAGGGCATCAGACATATAGGAACACCATCACCTCCAAGTTCCCCTCCAAGTCATTCACCATCCTGACTTGGAAATATATCATGTTCCTTCACTGTCGCTGAGTCACAATCCTGGAATTCTCTCCCTAATAGCATTTTGGGTCAACCCACAGCAGGAGGACTGCAGTGGTTCAAGAAGGCAGCTCACCACCACCTTCTCAAGGGCACAGGGATGGCCAAAAAATGCTGGCCAGCCAGCGACGCCCACATCCCACAAGAAATGAATAGAGGAATAAAAAAATCACACTAATTTGACTACTTATGTACATACACAACCAGTAGCATCCTTGGTCTGTGTGATAGCTATGAAACATGCAGATCATTTCTAAGAATGAAATAAAAATCCAGAAAGAATGTATTTATATTTACAATCTGTCAAAGAACTTTTGCGTCAGGTAAAGTGTTTTTTAAATTTGTCACTGTTACATGATCTACCTACCTCACAACATAAAGTACACAATTCCACATTCCCGCTTCTCCCTCTTATTATGTTACTAATTAAATGCAGCATATTTCAGTGGCTCAGTCTCATTCACAAGCTGATTTATAACTATTGTCATATGAACATTTAATTATGGGAACTGAATTGGTCTGTAGTGCTTTCTAATTGACCAGCTTTGCAAACGTTTGCAACAAAACAAATACTTTTCAACTTTCACTTAATTCAACTTGATTATAAGCTGAACTATTTCACAAGCTATAAACTTTGGTAACGTATAAGCATAGAAAATTGGCGCAGGTAAGCCTTTCAGTCCCTTGAGCCTGCTTCTTTATTCAACACAATCATCCAAATCAATAGCCTGTTCCCACTTTCTCTCCATATTCTTTGATCCCTTCAGCCCTAAGAACTATATCTAACTTCCTCTTGAAAATATTCAATATTTTGGCCTCAGCAACTTTCTGTGGTGGAGAATTCCACAGGCTCAGCACTCGTTGAGGGAAGCAACTATATGGAGTTGCACTAGAAAATAACAATTGCTCCCTCATCTGTGCTATGCCTATTGGGACAACCATTAATGTGCTACAATTAAATTCAATGCACCAGTTTCGGGAGAACTAAACTTTACTTTCAATCATTTTCCAGGTTCTCCTATTGGAGACATTGGATGAGGACATTCCTCTCATGAGCTGGCACAGGCTCAATATGTCGATCAGCTTCTTTCAGTCCTGTAAGATACCAAAATGGGATCAAGATTGGTTATCCTGCTTTCCAATTTGCATGCAATCACTCAATGTGAAGGTTCACATAAAGAGTATCTTGTTGCATTGTGTTGGACTGACAATCTGGATCCAACAAGGGTTCACATTGCAAAGTGAGGAAGAGAAACAAATCAGAGAGGAGCCCCTTACGTAACTCAATACTTGTGACAGCAGCTGCCTGCAACTACTGTGAAATCATTTTTCAGACTCAATGTTATTTCCATCGTCAATGCTCTCATGTTTTCTTTATCTATAGGTTGCAGTGTTGGGACTCAGCTCTCTGTCCCATCCTTCATAAAAGTAAGCACTCTTCATGTGAACTTTGGCATGGAGTGGCAGAATGTAATTTCACCATGGAAAGCAAAATTAAAAAAAACCTCCTTCTGTCATAGGGTCCCATGGCACTTGAAAAGATCACATGGCTTTTTGAACCTTTGCTAGCTCTTTGAAAGTGATGTTCCCGTCTAAGGCTTACATATAACAGCAACAAAAAGGAGAATCTGGGCAATGATTGGAAGCTCATTTTAATAAAAGCAAACTTCTGCAGGTGCTAGAAATCTGAAACAAACCAAGAGAATGCTGGAGAAACTCAGCAGGTATGGCAACATCGGTGGACCAAGAAACAGAATTAATGTTTCTGAATCCTGGTATGATTCCTCTTTGTATGCTTTATATTGTGAGGTAGGCAATCCACATAACTATGATAAACTTAAAAATCAATTTAGACCCTGAAGTTAATTGACAGATTATAAATATGAATACATGGTTTCTGGAAGTTTTTTCTTTGTTAGAAATGATCTACATATTTGATAGCTGTCACACAAATCAAGGGCACCTGTGAGTGTATATACAAGTAGCCATCTTAGTGCGACTTATTACCTGAGTGTGATTTACAATTGTAGAACACTAATTGTTGTTTCAATCAGCACAGATCAGGGAGTAATAGATATTTTCTAGAGGCAAAGTAATACTGTTACTGGCTCCTTTCTGATTTGTTTTTACCCTTTCATTTTGCTCTAAGGACACATTGTTGAGTCCAAATTGTCAGTCTAACACCCAAAACAAGGAGGCATTCTCCACTCCAGTTCTCCATAAACTGGAGTTCAGTTGTAACTATGCTACCAGCCCACAGGCTGAAATCAGCTAAAACTGTAGGTCAATATTAAAACCTTAGAATTGATCAGGGATCAGGAGATCACTGAAAAAAAAAGCTTATTGATCTATCTGGCATCCACACCTTAATTTAGAAACTTTTCCTCAACTTTAGCAGAACGAACATTTACTCAGCAATGAGAAATATGATTGTGTGCTCTGCTTTCCCTCGCTGGAGAGCCTGATGAAGTCAGTGGTATAACTCAGCATAAGACTGGAGTTATTCCTATAGCTGAAACATGACTTCTGCAACCAAAGAGAAAGATTAAAGCAGTAAGCTGATGTCAAATACAGTACTTGCACCTTGAAAGGTTAAAAGTAGAGCTGCAGGCTACTGTTTGTTTAAAAAGTCATGGGAAAATAGAAATTCCCCTTTTTGCTGCCATAATGAAAGTTAAGAAGTGTTTGTTCTTCTTTCCTAAAAAGATTACAGCGAGGAACAGGTGACACATTATGGCATCTGCTGGCCTTCAGTTCTGCCAAATGGCCGATGATTTTGCATTATATTTCCTGTAAGCTCAAACCTATACAGCACTGAAATGTAACCTAATCTAAGATACACATATAAAGTTTGTTTTGATTAGTATACCCACATCTTTTAGGGACCTTGAAAATTCTTAATTAGGATATAGCATCAATTTATTACAGTTCTTTCTGGAATTGAAACAATGGAGAAACAAAGAAGTCAAAGCAATACCAAAGGGAAAATAATTAGCTTGAAGTTAAACCATGTGCTGAACTTGTTTCCCTTTGATCTACTTTCACCAGGACTCAACCAGACTCAAGAAGTTTAATTTTATTTGAAGTTAATGCAACTTTAACATTCTCCTGCACAGCATCGTTTTGCAGCATGTGTGTGAAACAATGGTCTTCTTTGCACAAAGTCACAAGTTTGCACAACCACATCTTCATTGGGATTGATAATTAAATCATATTCCAGTGTCAATAATCTAATTTTTTTGCATTAGTGGTATATCCAAGGGCACCAAGGGCATCCAAAGGCAAAGTAAAATTGAGAAATGATCAAGCAGGGACGACACATTTATCTAAGTGCATACAAGGGCCAGCATCATGGGGATGTGGTGGTGGATTATGCTGTCACTAGGCAGAACACAGGGCTAATGTCCTGCAGACATGGATTCAAGTCCTATCATTGCAGATAGTGAGATTTAAATTAATTGGGAAAAAGTGCTACTATGTCATTTGTTGTAAAACCACATCTGGTCCACTAATATCTATAGGGAAGGGCAATCTACTGATCTTAACTTGTCTGACCTACAAGTAATTCCAGATCCATAGCACGAGATTGACACTTTACCACCTAGCCAATGATGCCCCCATCCCATGAATGTAATGAAAAATAGCTCTCAGCCACTGGGGAGTTCAAATGCAGTACAGTTAGAACATTGACAAATTCAGGAACAGCAGTGTCAGAATTAATTCTCTAAGCTCAGCAGTTTGAGTGCTAAGTGCTTAAAATACGGTACACGTGAAATGAATCAAGCCACACAAGACTGATCACAATAGTGATAAAATAACAAATATTACTGTCACTGCTCATTTAAGTGAAAACTATGCTTCTCTGGGCAGTTATAACCATGCTGTGTGACCAAAATGGCTATTACCGAGTTTTCATAACATTCATTTAGTGCACTTATTTACTGTAGGCTGGTGGTTTAGTCTCAGTGGTTTACACCCACCTGCAAAGATATTTTTTATTAAAAAGAAACTTTGGGCTGTTAGCGGTTGAACACTTTTTTGTAAATCACCCACTGCTGACATGTCCTCTTCATTCAGGTATATTTATTATCGAAAAACAAAAAAAAATTGAAATAGATATTTACATTTCTGCAATTTTCTTTCTATTAATTTCGGGCTGCTTTGCGGGATTATCACCCTGTTTTATTCTGCAGCTTCTCGCCAAAATCCGTGCTGCCAAGAGCAGCCGACATTGACAAAAAGAAAATAAATTTACATTCTTTTCCAGTATTAATAGTTTACATTGCATAAATAAGAATATATGCCAGACTAGTGGTTGTTGGAGAATCAGCCATTCGTGTCCACTTGGTGGTTATCAGTTAAGTGGTTCGCACTATTTTCCAATTTATTTTCTGTAAACCACCTGTTTCCAGTGAGGCATTCACTACTGACACCATACTTGGTTAGTATTCACTGGTTGTTGAGACTTGTGCTTTGAATAATCACATTTGTCCTTTGAAGTTAAGATAGAAGGGCCTTGAAAGAGGGTCACCAGGACTCAAAATTTTAGCTCTGTTTTCTCTCTCCATGTGCTGCCAGCCCTGCTGAGTTTCTCCAACAATTTCTGTTATTGTTTGTTGCTGATCTCGGCATCTGCTCTTCATTGAATCAGTCCACTGAGTCCACAGTGATCCTCTGAAGATCCACTACCCTACATATCCCTATAACCCTGCATTTCCCATGGCTAATTCCCCAGGCAGCTCATTCCTGGGCAATTTAGCAAGGCCAAACCACCTAACGTGCACATCTTTGGTCTGTGGGAGAAAAAGCTGGAGCATCCAGAGGAAACCCACACAGGCATGGGGAGAACATACAAACTCCACACAGATAGTTGCCTGAGGATGGGAATTGAACCCTAGGGTGGCACGGTGGCTCAGTGGTTAGCACTGCTGCCTCATAGCACCAGGGACCTGGGTTCAGCCTTGGGTGACTGTCTATGTGGAGTTTGCATATTCTCCCTGTGTCTGTGTGTGTTTCCTCCCACAGTCCAAAGATGTGCAGGTTAGGTGGATTGGCTATGCTAAATTGCCCGTAGTGTTCAAGGGCTGTGGGTTATAGGGGATGGGTCTGGGTGGGGTGCTCTAAGTGTCGGTGTGGACTTGTTGGGGTCGGTGTGGACTTGTTGGGCTGAAGGGCCTGTTTTCCAGTAGGGATTCTATGGAGTCCTCTGTTACTGTGAGGTGCTACTGCTGACTGCTGCATCATTCCTCCTTGTTTTGTTTTATCTTTTGAAGTTACTTGGGCAGGAATAGTTTTAGTTTTCTGAACTGTGATTCTGGCTGGTCAGTTTATTTGTTATGCCTTTGTACTTCATGTTGAAAAATAATTTTGAGAATTAAAACTAATGGGGACGATTACCTTGGGAGGAATTTCTTTTACTCTAAAGTCCTAAGTCTAAAGTCCTAAGTCTAAAGAAGAGAGCAGCACTGCAGCTTGGTGGTTTAGCACTGCTGCCTTACATCACTAGGGACCCAGGTTCAATTCTTGCTTCAGGTGACTATCTGTGTGGAGTTTGCACATTCTCACTGTTTCTGCTGGGTGCTCCAGTTTTCTCCACAGTCCAAAGATGTGCAAGTTAAGTGGATTGGTTATGCTGAATTGTTCATATTGTCACAGAGATATGCAAGTTGCATGGAAAATGCAGAAAAATGGGGATAGGTTAGGGGGTTGTCAGGGTAGGATGCTCATCAGAGGGTCAGTGTGGACTCTACGGGCCAAATGGCCTCTTTCTGTACTGTAGGGATTCTATGAAAATTGTTGTTGTTTTTCCATTGAATCCCTACAGTGTGGAAACAGGCCCTTCAGCCCAACAAGTGCACACCGACCCTCAGAGCATCCCACCAAGACCCAACCCTCCTATAGAACATAGAACATAGAGCAGAACAGCACAGTACAGGCCCTTCAGCCCATGATGTTGTGCCAAAATTTTACCTTAAACCTAAGGTCTATCGCACCTCCACCCCTACCTATTACTATCATCCATATGCCTATCTAATAGCTGCTTAAATGCCCCTAATGAAGCAGACTCCATTACCCTCTTTGACAATACATTCCACGCCCCTACCACTCTCTGAGTAAAGAACTTACCTCTGATGTCTCCCCTATATCTATTTCCACTCACTCTAAACTATGGCCCCTCATAATAGCTACCCCCACCCTAGGAAAAAGTCTCTGGCTGTCCACTCTATCTATACCTCTGATCATGTTGTACATCTCTATCAAGTCACCTCTCATCCTTCATCGTTCTAAAGAGAAAAGCCCTAGCTCTCTCAACCTTTCCTTGTTAGACCTTCCCTCCATTCCAGGCAACATCCTGGTAAATCTCCTCTGCACCTTTTCCAACGCTTCCACATCTTTCCTGCAATGAGGCGACCAGAACTGGACACAATACTCCAGATGTGGCCGAACCATAGCTGGAGTATAGCTGGAGCATAACTTCACGGCTCTTGAACGCAATCCCTCTGTTAATGAAAGCTAACACAACATACGGCTTCTTAACAACTCTATCCACCTGGGTGGCAGCTTTCAGAGAACTGTGGACATGAACCCCAAGGTCCCTCTGCTCTTCCACACTGCCAAGAATCTTTCCGTTAACCCTGTATTCTGCTTTCAAGTTTGTCCTTCCAAAATGAATCACCTCACACGTTTCAGGGTTAAACTCCATCTGCCACTTCTCAGCCCAGCTCTGCATCCTATCAATGTCTCTTTGTAACCTGGAACAGCCCTCCGCGCTATCCACAACTCGACCCACCTTCATATCGTCCGCAAACTTACTAATCCACCCCTCCACTTCTACATCCAAATCATTTACTATAACCCACCTAATCTATACATTAACACTATGGGCAATTTAACATGGCCAATCCACCTACCCTGCACCTCTTTGGACTATGAGAGGAAACCGGAGTACCCGGAGGAAATCCACACAGACGCAGGGAGAATATGCAAACTCCACACAAACGGTGTTCAGATCTTAATTATAACTGATGTAATTTGATCATACTGTGAATCATGTCTTTTCCATAAAGGTAGACATTCTCCAAGCAGCTGATGTAAAAGTAGCATCACATAAGCCAGATTGGCGATCTAAACTGACTTGTTGATTGACATATTGGATGATGTACCAGAATAGAGGTTGAAGAGTCTCTCTCTCGATTGTGATTCAATGTTTCAAGGAAATTTTCCATTGTTATATGCCTATCGTAGTTTTTGGACAGGGATTCAAAATTCAATATGAAACATGCCTTAAATCATTCCAACAAAATGAGTATAAAGAAAAAGGATAAGTCTCAAACTTTTATTGTCGTCTTATTGCTCAGCAGAAGGAACTTTTATTGATGTGCATAGAAAAATCTCTTGTGGATAAAGAGGGATCACACTGATAGCTTTGCAGCATTCTGGGAATCATAACAATAATGTAACCACATATCTCGTCCATTCTTCTGTATTTTTTTCCAGAAAATAAATCACCCAAGACAATGACTTTGCTTCTTACTCTCAAATACTGATGTTAGTAGGAAAATAAAATTTGTCACAAACCTTGCATAATAAATCACCTTAAACAAAATAGACCTTATTTAAAATTCACTGGAAAATAAAACATGTACCACTATCTTCTGTGACAAGCATATTTGGATACACTCTTTAAAAACATACCAATATGTGATATGCATACAATGGATTGCAGTGATTCCCTTATTTTTGAACTGTTGGAAAGACTCCTAAACACTTGATCTAGTGTAAGACTGTTCATGCTGTATAAGATTTGTAGAATCCCTATAGTGTGGAAACAAGCCCTTTGGCCCAACAAGTCCACACCAAACCTCAGAACATCCCACCCAGATGCAACCCCCTACAACCTACACATCCTTGAACACTGTGGGCAGTTTAGCATAGCCAATCCACCTAAGCTGCACATCTTTGTGCAGAAGGAGGGAACCCATGCAGACACAGGGAGAATGTACAAACTCCACACAGACAGTGGCTTGAGGGTGAAATCAAACCTGGATTACTGGTGCTGTGAGGGTCCAGAGCTAACCACTGAGCCACTGTGCCACCCCTATAAGCTCACAACATAGTTACCATTCTATATATTATATTCTCTTTGCTCAGCTTGTTAGTAATTTTTGGAGCTAGCAGTAATGTGCACTAGGCTCATTAGTTAACCGCTGATAAGCAAGACTATTCAGCCCTTCCTAATTCTAGAGATTTGGAAATTCTAAATTCTGCCAAATTCAACAACAATGCACTGCTGACAAAATATTTACATTTTCACTTCCATTATTCTATCTGTAAGTGAATTCCATATATTGATAGCTCTGTGTGGACAATAACAATATTAATCCTGAATTTGCCACTTATTAATTTGAATGTGTGTTCCACTAACTTATTCAAAGTTGTCAAGTCGTTCGACTCAACTGGCACAACGATGCCATCATTGAGAGTTTAATTCCTGCACTGGTTGCATTAGGTCAGGAAGGTCAACTTTCTCATCCTGCCCTGTGCATGCAGCGTGATGCCTCTTAAATCATTTAACCAATTATCTCATTCTAATGGAGAGAGAGCCCTATGATTCTTTCTGATCTATGACTAATTATATGACTTATTTTCTGGAACTCAACCCCTCTCTTTAATTAATTATCCTTTAGAAGACTACTTTACAGATACTCTCTTTCTAGAACAAAAAGCCCAGGTTTGCTCAGTTTTTTCCCTTCATTCAGACTTTTGACACTGAAGGCAGCCTGGGGTTCTTCTCTACATTCCCCTTAACAATTGAATATTCTCTTTTTTTTGTTCAACTGCTTGAACGTAGGTTGGGCAGGTTTGGGAAATGGGTCTGGGTGGAATTCTCTGAGGATTGGTGTGGACTTGTTGGGCCGAAGGGCCTGCTTCCACACTATAGGGGTTCTATGGTAAATCTAATTGCTTGCTTTTAGACTTTTAGTTTGCCCCTCAATTTTCAGATTGAAAATCCTGAAAGCATAAGAGGTTGTGTGTGTCCGTGTGTACGTGTGCCCGCATGTGTGTGTGTGTAGACTGTTCGGAGAGAGCATTTGATGACATGCTAGTCACCAAAATCAAATGCCATGGAGCCCTATTAGTGAACCGTAGCATGCAACTTAATTATTGAACAGTCCTTTAATGATCTAAAACATGGCATGGTGGGTCAACGGTTAGCACTGCTGCCTCACAGTACTAGAGGCCCGGGTTTGATTCCAACCTCGGGTGATTGTCTATGTGGAGTTTGCACATTCTCCCGATGTGTGTGTGGATTTCCTCAGGGTGCTCCGGTTTCTTCCCTCGGTCCAAAGATGTGCAAGCTAGGTGGATTAGCCATGCTAAATTGTCCATTGTGTTCAGGGATCTATAGATTAGGGGGATGGGTCTGGGTGGGATGCTCTGAGGGTTGGTGTGGACTTGTTGGGCTGAAGGACCTGTTTCCACACTGTAGGGATTCTATGACCTATGGTTGTTCCTTGTGAATTTAATGTGTCTATCACAATGATGTCCCATGATAAATGTGGGCTCAACAAATGTTGCATCTTGGGTCTTCAGAGACTATTTAGTATCTAAGTATCTGGGTGAAATTGTCCCAAAGTACTCTTAAGTGAATATATAATATTACTGTTGAGAAAAGAACAAAATAAATTATTATTAGGATTAATATTAAGTTCTTAAAGTGTAGAGGCTTGGTTGCAAAAAAAACATGTTTAGCAAGTATACTTACAGCACAAAACCAAAACATTTGGTCCAACTGACCCATGTTGGCATTTATGCTTCACAACAGAATTCTTCCACCTCTCTTCCTTTAAACTCATCAACATATCCTGCTTTTCTTTTATCTTCCACATCCTAATCTAGATTCTCTTTATCCTTATTATGAATTTATCCACTAATGAGGCAATCCTCCAGCTTAGGAGAATCACAAACAAGACAAATCAAGATGTATGAGAAATAAATCGAAAGGGAATTGGGTTTAAGTACTGAAATATAAACAGCCAGACCCTATGTGTGACCCTAGAGCCATGGACTGGATCTCTGACTCAGTGGTAATCCTTCTTATACTGTGTTCAATATTTTCTGGAGTGTCATGTTGAGTAATTACTCATCATCCAGATAACTGTAACTTGATAGAATATTCTTTAAATGCAGGTAACTTTGTGTAATGTTTATTGCAAAAACATGACAAATACAAATACAACCGATACTGAGGTAAGCCACATTGCTCTTACAGCTATTTGATTTTCTTCAACTTTCCAACCAGTAAGATATCTCTTTGCAATTTAGTGTTATACATTTAGTTTATATAAATTGTATTGATAAGTAGCGAGTTACGGTTGTGCAACATAACTGTCAGGTGACCAATTAAACAAGCAAAAGCCTGACCAGCTTTTAACAGCATCGTTGAGGCCCCCCACTATCAAAATATTGAGGTTACCATGGACTGAAAACTTAAGAAACTTAACTGAGTGAGCTACATAAAACTGTGCTTTTATGTTACGACTGAGAGCGAGTCAAAGACTAGGACATAGCAAATGAGTCACCTTCTGACTGCTCAGAGCCTGTCTATAATTTACAATGAGCAAGTCATTATTTTGGTGGAATATTTTCCATTTACCTGCGTGAATGCAGTTCCAACAATACTCAAGAAGCTCACCCCAGCCCATTTAATAGACACCACTGTGCCTTTAACACTCATTTCTTCCATTATCAATGCACAATGACTACAGTGCAACTGGCAAAGGCTTCTTTGATGGCACCTTCCAAAGCTGTCACTGACAAGAAGAACAGGGTCAGCAGGTGTTTTTGAACACTGCCACTTGCAAAGCTGTTTCACACCTTCCTGACTTGGAAATGGATCACTGTTCCTTCACTTTCATTGAATCAAAAATCCCCTCTCAACTCAGCTGTGGGTGTACCCTACACCACATGGAGTGAAGTGGCTCAATGAAGATGGCTCACTGCTATATTCTCAAAGGCAATTAGGGATGGACAAGAAACAGTGATCTTCCCGATGATGACATCAATCTGTTAATTAGGAAAAATGCTTCTGCCTGCCTGGTATCCTGTTGATTGGAACTTGCTGTGCTCGCCCCTAAAACTCTATAAATCCCAACTGCCTTCTGGTGATAGCTGTCTACTCCCTTTTCGAATGAGACATAGTATCAGAAACAGAATTCCGTCTGGAAATTATTTTAAATGCGTAACATATTTTAAATATATCTGTTGGCTACGCGCTGTCCTGCACTTGGCAGATGACAGCAGATTTTGTTCTTAAGAACTGGATTTTGTGACTTTGAACGAATACAATGCTGCCTCACCAGAAAGGTTCTCCGCATATCATAACTCTCCCGTTCTCATACTTGCCTACATTTTTATTTGAATTGATGTTAAACTAATGCACACACAATTGTCACACCAGACACCATACTTCATTGCAGATCGAAGACAATTTTAAAATGTTGGGTGCTACTGCAGCCAAGAATTGACAAGCACATTCTAATCTGTCAAACACCCTGATTCAGTAATAGCTGGACTCTGTTTGACCGGCGCCAATGATTACAACTAGGCTTTGTGGGTTTTAAGGGACACAGCTCCACCTTAACAGAAACATACTTTGTACAGTATCACTCTTCTATGCTTCTCTGACTTCTTATGAAACTCTGAGGGGATCGGCTAGTATCTACTGGAAAGCAGGACACCTACTGCACACTCAATAACTATTGCAACAGACACACTGCGCGTTTTTGTATCATGCTTAAAAAAGAATGTGCAAAGAGAAAAAACTGTCATTTGGAATATATAAAGATCCCAGTAATTCAAATTACCTTAACTGGCACAGGAGCCAGAATGTCTGAAACTTCAGACTGATTTTACCAATCGCATTTAAAATGAAGGCCATTACCTACCACACATTTACAAAATGTTTAATATGACATGTCTACTGCTCAGAATAAGTCATTTACCTTTCTACAGCTGAAATTCTAAACCAAGTGCTTTAAAAGGAGCTATCCACTGATTTTTCCTGGAAAATGAATTGACCCACAATGGCAAAGTAGACTCAAGTGAAGAAATCAGACGGTAGTATATTGAAGTTAACATTGTAAGATAGAGATTCTGATTTATTTGATGATTTTGGACCATAGTAGAAGAGTACTTGGGAACATTCTCACCTTGTGTCCCTCAGTTATTTGCTGTCTCATCCTGTTTCCTAGTGGCTGGGTGGAGAATATATCAAGCCAGAGTCTGAAAATGTGAAAATCAGGAACATGCACCATGAATTCTCCTTTCTCAGTGGACACAAGGACTACCTAATCCTTTGACTGTGTAAACGTATATCATGGCTGATCTTGAGCCTCAATTGATTGCTCCCCGTATCATTTGGTTCCCTGAGAGACCAAAAATCTGTCTATCCTAGCCTTAAATGTATTTCCAAAAATTCTTTCATGGGTATCACTGGAAAGGTCAGCTTTTAATGAGTATTCATAACTGACTTTAAACTGAGTAGCTTTGAGGTCATTTATAAGTCAATCGCATTACTGTGGATCTGGAATCATATATAGGCAAGACCAAATAAGGATGACATATTTTCAACCCTGAAGGTCATAATGGAACAAATATGTTTGTAACAACAATTGATAACTTCATGGTCACCGTCACAAACATCAATTCCAGACTTTTATTAATCAGACTTAAATGCCACCAGCTGCTATAGCAGGATTAACCACTGCATGAATAACCCAGTAACATTAACCACTGCACTACCACTTTCAAATACTTTTAAAGTTGGAGACTCTACACCCTTTGGGACAGAAAATTCCAGAGATTCACAACTTTTTATGTAAAGTAATTTCTCCTCACCTCAGTCCTAAATGATCAGCCCTTATCCTGATATTTTGATCCTGTGTTTTCGATTCCATGACTAGAGGAAACAATTCTTCAGCTCTCAAGCCCCTGCAGAATCAATGAACTCATCTCTCAGTCTGCTAAACTCCACAGATTATGAACCTAGTTTGCTCAATATTTCATCACGTGGCAACCTTCTCAACCCAGAGTGCAATTTCTTGAAACTT
Source organism: Ginglymostoma cirratum (assembly GCA_024137785.1). Lineage (NCBI taxonomy): Eukaryota > Metazoa > Chordata > Chondrichthyes > Orectolobiformes > Ginglymostomatidae > Ginglymostoma > Ginglymostoma cirratum. The sequence goes on from JAHRHZ010000222.1 coordinate 12,033,375, forward strand.
CACTGCACTTATCTCCATTGAATGCCCATCTTTTCTTCAATGGGAGGCCACAACTACAAACAGTACTCTAAATTTTGCCTCATTAAAACCTTGTACAATTGTAACAAGACTTATTTTATTCCTGATCTCCATGCACCTTGCAGTAAAGGTTAACACATTTGCTTTCCAAATTGCTTGCTGTACTTCCATGTTAATGTTTGTGTATGAGTCACAATTCTGTCATCCCACAATCCCTTTATTGACATAAAAGTGGCAAACATAGACTCAGACTTTTGACGTAACAGGGATCCTCACCGCCCTGGTAAAAATGTTGCGAGGTATCCAAAATTCTAAGTACCACCCTCCACCCCTCACTTTCCCAAACTCAACATTTCTAATTTTCATCATGGGTTTGGGGGTTGGCCACCATTCACCCATCTGTGTTTTGCAGAGGTAGCTTTAGAAGATTGACTGCTTTCACTCAAATTGGACTCATATTCTCTCATGTCTGGAACTTGGAATGTGGCAATTTGATGAGGTAACAGCAGGTCTGTTCTCAATGCATTTCTTTTCAAGAACTGAGGTAGTCCTGTGGATATGGTCTAAGGACACTTTGGAGGTAGGGGTCAAAGTAGCGAGATACTTTTCCTTACCCTGTCAAAATTGTTATAATGTTGAGCACCTCAATAAGGTCACCTCTTAATCTTCCCTGCTCCAAGGAGAAAAAGCCCAATTTCTCGAATCTTTCCTTGTATCTAAAATCCTTCATTCCTGGTATCATTGCTGTAAATTTCCTTTCTCTGAACAAAGCCCCTTCCTTTTATCTAAGACTCCATTTATAAACCCATGGATTGTATAAGTCTTCTCAGTAACTGTTTCAATCTGCCTGGCCACTTTCAGAGAATCATGTACATGAAGTCTAAGGTCCCTCTGTTCCTGTGATCTCCTCGAAGTTGTACCATTGAGCTTGTATTATCTTTCCATGTTTCTTCTACCAAAATATATTACTTCACGTTCCTCTCTGTTGAAATTGATGCACCAGGTATCTGCCCAATTAGTCAACTTGTCAATGTCCCTCTGAAGTCACTCAGCATCATCCTCAAAATTCACTTTTTCTCCTAACTTAGTAGCATCTGCAAATTTAGAGATTTTGCCCTCAACACTCATCTCCAAAATGTTTACATAAATCAGAAAGAGCAAGGATCCCAACACCAATTCAATTATTTCAAAGGGAATGGAATGTAAACGTGAGGAAATCCTGCTAAAACTATACTAAGCACTACTTAGATCACATCTGGAATACTGTGAACGGTTTTGATCCCCTTATCTAAGAAAAGAAATACAGGTATTGGAGGCCGCCCAGAGAAAGTTCAACTGCTTCAAGATGGGCGAGGAGGGTTTTTCTAATGTGGAGATGTTCAGCAGATTGCACTTGTAGTTGTTGAAGTTTAGAAGAATGAGAGAAGACCTTATTAAATCATACATGATGATTAGGGACTTCATCATGGTGGATGTGGAGACATTGTTTTCACTTATGTGAGAGTCTAGGACTAGGCAGCACAAGCTCAGAGTAAGGGGTCACCCACTAAGACCAAGATAAGGAGGAATTTCTTGCTTCAGACTGTAGTGGAATTTTTCACTGCAGAGGACTGTCGACTGAGTCAATGAGAATATTCAAGGCTGAAATAGATAAGTTTCTAATGAGTCAGCGAGCTTAGGCCATCAAATTCTATTGTGTTAATGACCATCAATAGGTAATAGAGCCACCCTCCACCTTTCTTAGTCTCCCATCATTCTTTAATAACCTCTAACCTTCAATGTTCAGTTCCCAAACAATGTGATCCTGCAGCCATATCTCTGTAATGGCTATCAGATTGTACCAATTCATTTTGATTTACAATTTCAGTTCTTCTGCTTTGATTCCAATGGTGTGTGCATTCAGCTATCATGTTTCATTTTCTCTTTTCACTTCATTGTAAATTCTATTCTTAACTTTTATTTGATTCTTAGATTCATACCTTTTATCTCTTACTGTCATGGTCTGTTTATTACTTTCTTACTAAAACAGTTCTCTTTGGCCTTAACCACTCTCATTCACCACAACTTCTCAAACTTGGTCCTTTGCTTTGATCCCTTGCTTTAACTATTTAATTTAAAGTCCCCTCTACTTCCCTGGCCAGTAGGAATACCAGCCCCAGCATGGTTCGGATGGAGACCATCTGATTCCCCTTTTTCCAGAATTACTGCCAGTGCAGCTTGAAATTGAACGCATTTCTCTCATACCAGCTTCTGAGCCACGTATCCACCTCTTTAATCTGATTTGCTGTGTGCCAATTTGCATGTGACTTAGGTAATAATACAGCAATTATAACTTCTTGATTTTGTGCTTCTCAATTTTGTACTTAGTTTCTCGTACTGAATATCCAGAACCTCCTTTGTCAGGAGTGACAGATGGAGTTTAATTTAAATAAATGTAAGGTGTTGCATTGTGGTTAGACAAGTCAGGGCAGGACTTACACAATTAATGGTAGGGCCCTGGGGAGTGTTGCCAAACAAAGAGACCTAGGGGTGCAGATGTGTAATTTTTTGAAAGTGGAATCGCGTGTAAACAGTGTGGTGAAAAGCATTCAGTCTTCATTGGTCAGCGCATTGAGATAGGAGTTGTTAGTCATGTTGCGGCTGTACAGGACGTTGGTGAGGCCATCTATAGAATATTAGGTTCAATTCTGGTCTCCCTGTTATAGGAAAGACGTTGTTAAACTTGAAGAGATTTGAAAAAGATTTACAAGGTTTTTGCCAGGCTTGGGCTGTAGGGAGAAGCTGAATAGGCTGGGGCTATTTTCTCTGGAGCATCGGAGACTGAGGGGTGATCTTACAGAGATTTATAAAATTGTGAATGGCATGGATAGGGTGAATAGCCAAGGTCTTGTTCCCAGGATAGGGGAGTCCAAAACTAGAGTGTATGGGTTTAAAGTGCGAGGGGAAAGATTTGAAAGTGACCTGAAAGGCAACTTTTTCACACAGAGGGTGGTACATGTATGGAATGATCTGCCAGAGGAGGTGGTGAAGGTGGGTACAATTACAACATTTAAAAAGCACCTGCATGGGTACATGAATAGGAGGGGTTTAGAGAGATATGGGCTAAATGTTGGCAAATGGGACCAGATCAGTTTAGGGTATTAGAATATTTGGGAGTTGGACCAAAGGGTCTGTTTCTGTGCTGTATAGCTCTATGATTCTATAACTCTATGACTCATTGGTATCTACATGGACTTCAATGATTAAAATCTCCCCCTTTTACTGTAAGCTCCTCTCCAGTTGTGAGCAGGTGTCCTCAATCCTAATACCTGTCAGGTAGCGCAGCCTTTTGGACTCATACTCTTTGCTGCAGAGAATGGTCAATCTCTCTCATTATATTTTCCCCCACTATCACTGCACTCTTCCTTACTTCCCCCTCTTGAGTCACTTCCTGTACCATGATGCCATGGTCTGTCAACTTAACTTCCCTGCGGCCCTAAGCTTATCCAAACAATTTGAATGATCCTCAACTTTGCTGCACAGTTTTAAAGGCTGGGTTTCCTGTGCGTCTGCCCTCTAGGTCCCCTCACTTACCTCACTCACAGCCACACTCTCCTATCTGTGAACACTGACCCTATCAGGTGACCAAACACTAAGGGGGTGACTGCTTCCTGGTACAGATAATTTAGAAACACTTTCTCCCTTCATTGACGTGTCATCATGTCTGTACTTCAGCCTCCAGCTCGTAAACTTTGAGCTGAAACTTTTCAAACTTCAAGCACTTGCAACAGACATGTTTGCTCTGGACCAAATTGGCATCCAGGAACTCCCATATGCTGTAATTTTGACAAATCATCTATTCTGCCATTCTAAATGCATTTTAATGATTTATTTTACTACGTTATTCATTTTGTTATGATCCCAGCTGACGATACTACTGGACATGTTATATTTTGATATGAAATCTTTCTTGATATATTTTATTTGTGCACTTTATTTTATATGGTGGCCTTTCACTGGAGCATAAGCACACAAGGCTGCAGATTTGGCTTTAGCGATAAGCCTGAAGTTTGTAGCACAAAATAAGTTTTTAAAGATTGACATATTTTGTTAATTTTACTATCAATTTACCATATGTCAACTGGAGATTTTACAATGATTAAGGTTTAAAGAACCTTTCACAAAATGCCAATTCAACTGTATATACACTTGAAAACATCCTTACTGATGGAGGCAGACATATGCAGTGCATTGTCAGAAAGCCATAAAGTGAACGTTTTCAGGCTTAAGAAAAACGGCACCAGAAAAAATGCCCTCAACATCTGGCTGACTCTACAAATGAGTGCTTCTGCAAATGTTCATCTCTAACCACTGTGTTTTGATGTTTTGTATATGAAATACTTAACTTCAAGTTTGAGATGTCTGTCTCAGTAATCATGATGAGTGCAGACAGTTATTTTTAAAAGAAACCACTCTACAAAATTTGAATCCATTCTTCAAATGTCTAAAAGTACTTATCTTCACGTTAAAATATTATTTAAAAAAAACTCCTAGCTAGAAAATGCTAAACTCTTTTCAGCATTTCATCCAAGTGTCACATTTCATGAACTAAATTTGTTTTCTGTCTTTTGGATTTTCAGTTTGCTTACTTTGCCAAAAGTAATACAGTGAACATCTTTACGAGATGTTTTCTCCTTTACAATATCATTTCGTTCTTCTCATGCAAAAATTTCAAATGACGGCATTGAGTCCAAGATCTCTGAGCTCAGGACTCATTGCAGAGACATGCAAAATCCATTAATATTAAGGAAGTATTGGTCAATCACAGGAACTATCTTTAACATGAGCCATCAGACCAACGATATTAGATGGATGCAAAAGAACTCATGCCAAGACCTGAATAATCACAGGGGAGATTTTCTGCTCCTCTGGCTACCTTTTATTCTCTCATCATTTTTTTCCCTTCTTTATTCATTCACAGGATGTGGACATTGCTGGCTAGGTCAGCAATTATTGTTCAGCCCTCATTGCCACACTTAAGAGTCAACCACTTTGCTGTGGAGTCACATGTAGGCCGGACCAGGTAAGGAAAACAGTTTCCTTCCCTAAAGGACATGGGTTTGTACCACAATTGACAATGGATTCATGGTCATCATAAGACCCCGAATTCCAGCATTTTATTTAATTCAAATTCCAACCACTGCCATGGTGGGATTCAAACCCGAGTCCCCAGAATATTACTTGGGTCTTTCAATTATTAGTTTTGTCATAAAACAATTAAACCATCACCTCCCTATTTATCGTGCTACTATTTCATTAAATTAACAGAATGATACAACACAGAAGCCATTGAACCCATTGTATCTGAGTTAGTTTTCTGGCAAAATTATCTAATTCATCCTGTTCCTTAACTTGTTCCCTTCAGCCTTGTATATTCTTTCTAATCAAGCATTTATTCAATCTTTCTCTTCCAGGCATTGCAATACAAGGTTACAACAACCAGTTGTGTGAAAAAAATACAATTACTCGTATCGCCTCTGGTTATGTCAATCGCCTTGAATCTGTGTCTTCTGGCTACTGACCCTTTCACCACTGTGCAAATTGTCTGTCTCAGTAATCATGATGAGTGCATTATCCAGCAGCACAGCAAATGACCACGCTTCAGAAATATTTCATTGCCTGTGAAATAGTTTGGGAGGATCTCGGGTCTGAGGCTTTATACGAGTACAAATTCTTTTTTGTCTTTCTTTTCAGTCTGATAGGCTTTCTTAACTGGCTGCCTCCAAATGTATCATTTATGAGGAACACTTTATATTTTCAAAAAAAGGAGAGGTCTTTACAGACTTGGTCAACTTAATATGAGATGTGTTAGTTTATTGTTAAACATGCTTGAGTGCCCTCATGATCCTGCTGTTAATCTATCTCAGTTTACTATTAAAGATGGAAAAATTGGCTATGTAAATGAAGTGCCATAAAGTGTTGCTGGAATTTGAATGTCAGTAAGGGGCTGAGTATGCATATATGAAAGCAAATGTACAGAGTGATTATTCTTAGGTAAAAACATGTGAGCCAACTATGATACAATACAGAAGGATTTTTGGAACCAACATCATCTGAAATGCCTACTAGTTAAATTGCATTGTGCCAAACTCAAAATCATTGATGTAGGACGTAAAGGGATGAAGTTGAGGAGGCCCATTCCTTAATCACCTCAACCTTCTCCTCCCCCTTCCCAATTTATCTTCCCATGCAAAGGCAAATGGTGCAATACTCATATTTTTACCTACTCTCTTCTCATATCCAATGTTCCACACACTGTTTCCAGGTGAAGCCCTGATTTACACATACTTGTTTTAATTTACTATGCAGTATTCAACATTTACGAGGCAGTCTCCTCCACACCAGGGTGACCAAACATAGATTGGGTAACTCCTGTGGAACACAAAGTGCAACTGTCTTTAATTGTAATTTTAATTCTCTGCCGCACTTCTTTACTGATGTCTGTCCTTGACCTCTTACTCTGTTACAATGGGACACAATGTCTCTGTCAGTGGAATACTGGGATATTGATCCTATTGAGGACAAAAAAGCTAAATGCATGAAAGCTGTATGATCACAAGAAATGTTTAAAGAAAGGGACTTACAAAAAGAGAGAGAAGAAGATTCAGAGAGAAACACAAACATTCAAAGTCATTGCCCATGGAAGCAAGAATGAAGGAGGATGGAAGACAAATCAAAAGGTAGTTACATAAAAGGACTAAAAATAGGAAACAAACCGATGAATACAAATGAAGACTTAGACTTTCTTAATCTGTCAATAGCTTCATGGAAGACATATTAATGTAATGGACTGCATTTTGCTGTGAAAATAGTGGTGAAGTTATACGCACACATCCGTATTAATGAGCGATAAATGCAAGATACTGCAGATGCTGGAAATTTGAAACACACCAGGGAATGCTGGAGAGGTGCAGCAAGTCTGTCAGCATTAGGCGAGAAAATTAGAATTAACATTTTGAGTCTGGTATGACTCTTCTTCAGAAGAGTTCCTATTAACAAGCAATTTGTATAGCAACTACAAGTCAACACAGATATATAGGTAAACATTTGGAAGGAATTAGAAGGATCTTTGGACAAATAGATGAATTGGAAAGGTTTAGAGGGATATGGGCCAAATGAAGGCAAATGGGACAAGTTCAGTTTGGGAAACTTAATCAGCATGGATGAGTTGGACCGAAGGGTCTGTTTCTATGCTGTATGACTCTATGACTCTATATAAGAGTGTGTGTGAGAAACAAGATACAGGCATTTGTGAGAGGAATTAAAGGCTTCACTCCTCATACATGAGCAGTTAATTGAGAAACACTAGAACTTGCTGTTCAATATGCACCCTCATTTCATAAGTCATTTAGCTCTCTGTTCACATAAATTGAGCAATGTAAAGTCTCTAAACTGACATGATAGATATGGATTAAAAGTACCACAAATTAGGGCTTGTCCTATTCACACTTAGCACCTTTTTAGCACAAATGTTAATTACTGCCATACCATCTTGACTAGCTCTCAAAATTAGCTTCTACAAATGCGGAGTTCCTTTTATAGAGTCATAGAGTCAACAGACCCTTTGATCCAAACAGTCCATGTCAAACATAATCCCAAACTAAACTACTCCCACCTGTGCTTGGCCCATATCCCTCCAAACTCTTGTTATTCATTCACTTATCCAAAGGTCTTTTAAACATCGTAACTATACCTAGATCCACTACTTCACCTGGAAATTTATTCCACAAATGAACCACTTTCTGTGTAAAAGATTTGCCCCTCATGTCATTTTTTAAAATATTTCTCCTCTCACCTTAAAAATGTGCCCCTAGTCTTGAATTTCCCCACCGTAGGGAAAAGACACCTGCCAATCATCTTATCCATGTCCCTCATTATTTTATAAACGTTTATAAAGTCACCTCTCAACTTCCTACACTCAGTGAAAAAAGCCCCAGCCTATCCAGCCTATATTTACAGCAACATCCTGGAAAATCTCTTCTGAAGCCTCTTCAGCTTAATAATATCCTTCCGACAACAGGGTGACCAAAACTGGACACAGTACTCCAGAAGAGGCCTCACCAACGTCCTGTACAACCTCAACATAACATCCCAACTCTTCTGCTCAATTTCAAAATAATTAATCTTTTTTAAAAAGTCCTTTCATCTGTCCATTTATTACTTGTCCCCCTTACTTCCTTCTACCTTTCCCTGTTATTACTTGTCTTTCTTTATTTGATTTGACATTGAACTTATTATTCCAACTTTACATTTCCTAGCTCAGACTTTGTACTGCTCTTCAATAATTTTCAATGTAATTAGTTAAGGACACAGAAAGTTGTTTTAATCTGGAACCTGTATAAATAAGGCAATGTGGAAGGTCTGGTTCAATTTGAATATCCAATTGACCAAAAGAAAATCACCATGCAAAATCTGTGGATATACAGATCATAGAATCCCTACATTGTAGAAACAGGTCTTTCAGCCCAACAAGTCCACACCAACTCTCAGAACATCCAACCCAGACCCATCCCCCATAACCCACCTAATCTACACATCCCTCAACACTATGGGCAATTTTCCAATGCCAATCCACCTAGCCTGCACATTTGTAGACCATGGAAGGAAACTAGAGCACCTAGAGGAAACCCACACAGACATGGGGAGAATGTGCAAACTCCTGACTGGCAGTCACCCAAGGGTGGAATTGAACCTGAGTCCCAAGTGCTGTGAGGCAGCAGTGCTAACCACTGAGCCACCATGCCACAGTAAGTCTAACATACCACAGGTTTCATTGACACACAGAAAAATCTGTCTCATAATCCTTTGGCATTAAATTTTTGGCACCAAAAAGTGTTATCTGTTCATCATGACCAATGCCACAGGACTTCTGCTAATATCTTCAAAATGTTTTTATTGTAACAAAGACTAAGCAAAAGAATATTGGGAATCTAAATTAACAAGAATTGAAAAGTATTTATTGTCATTTTATTCCAAAAGTGAAAGCTCTTGTTTTTGGACGTGGAGGCCATAGTTTAAGATTTGTTTAGGCTCAGTCTAGTTGATGCAGGCAGTATGCAAATTTTGAGCTGCCTTTCATTTCCAAGGTTAATACTTGCAGGGTCTATGCAACTGGCCTGCTGAACACTTAACACTCAGGGAGCCCTGAAGCATATGCCCATCTCAGGGGGAAGTTGCACTGATTGTAAGCCATATGCTGCTGACCATCTTTGTAGGAGTCAAATTTAAGGAGACGCATTTCAAAATGTAGCAACGCAGAAGAGAAGGCTTTCATTTTCTCAGATGTGGTGCTGGAGGTGCTCAACATAAGGTTCAGAGTTCCTCTTTTTGCTGGGGACCAAAAACCCATCTAGAATAATCAACTGAAGGAATTGGGAGCAGTTGGTTAGGGAGGTTAATTTTGGAAGCTTTGAAAGCATGATCTGGGAGCAAAGATGATAGAAAGGAGCCAGACCAGGATTCCAAGGAAGAAGCAATTTCTCTTGAAGTGAAACTCACAGCAACAAGTTCAGATATTGGACCAGTACTTTGTTCAGGTGGTAGAACAGAGTTGGGACCTGCAAGTGATGAGTCACTGGCTATGAATGGACAACAGGCAGAAAAGATTATTTGTGGCTGCATAATCTGGAAAAGCTACGTTCCTGTTTTTCCTGTATTTATCTGAATATGAAATCTCCTGTCCTCCTGTGCAAAGCTTCTGCCATCTCTGGATGCAGCAATATTGGATAAATTGGGATAGTTTGCTTCTGCACAGCTGTGAACACCTCTGTAGTGAATTTCAGGAGCTTTAGGCAATACTGCAGTCTAAGGTAAAGTTTAGAGAAGTGCTCCCTGAAAACCCTCAGCAGGCCCTTCTGTGGTCAATCATCAGAGATCCTTTTCCTTTGTTACACTTCCCTGTCGTGTTGCAGATCCAGACGGCCTCCAATTACAAATTCCCAAATGACAGAAGTGTTTCTGTTATTCAGAATACAACAACACTCACTTCCAAATCTGGAAAATCAGCAAATCTCCTCTGAAGCAACACAGCAGTACTTTCATGAACCTTGTCAGAGCAACAGTGAGTCAAAAGTCTCTCAGCTGCAAATTGGTTTACTAGCCCTTTAAATTGTGCAAATTGGGAAATTGTCCCATGCAGTTAGTGTTAGCATGGGGTCTTCCATTGGGCCTATGTTGTTCATGATTGGAGGGTGTGAGCCAATTCAGCTGAGAGACTATTTGCCATTATAACAGGCCTATTGGGAAATCTTCTAGAGTGTACACTTCGTGACCGAGATGGGGAAATGATGACACTTGATTAGCAATTCGATATCCAGGGCCAAGCTTCCGGGGGACAAAAAGTTGAATACCATCATGACAAATAGTGAAATTTGAATTCAACAAAACCTCTGGAATAAAAAGCTAGCCTAAAAACCCATTTGCTTCACTCGTATAATTCAGCAAAGAAAATCTGCCATTCTTACTTGGACTGGCCTACAGGTGATCCAGAACCCCAGCAATATAGTTGACTCTTAAATGTCCTCTAAGCAATTAGGGATGGGTAATGATACCCACACCCCATGAATGAATGACAAAAATCTCCCAGCATGAAGCATCACATGCCCAAAGCATACCATATATTATTTTGAGGACCTTTAAGCTCCTGAGGCACAATAGAGGCAAACTTTGCAGCGTTAGTGTTAATTGAGACATATTACATGGAGAATGTAAAGGAGCCAAGAAAAGAAAGCCAAGAATATTGTGGTACTTTGTACAATATTGTATTTGAAAACAGTACAAATTTGGTGCAAATTCTTTTCTCAAGTCAACCGCTATTAAAACAGTGAAGCTGGGTCATGTAGTACTGCTCTTATTCCCAATTACGGCTATGCCAATGTACACAATGGGATAGATTATATCTTTCTGCATGCAGCAGGAATGGTATTGGCAAACTATTCAGGCAGTGGGAGGTTGTGCAATGTTTATGATGCACACCCCACCGTATTAACTTAGCAAAACACAGGCAAGGGAGGGATGGCCACCCACCCATGTTTTGTTGGAAAGTGATGGCTTAATGGTGCTGGAATTTTAACTTCTGGGCCTGAGAGCCCAATTTTGACAGTCAAACTGTGGCACAAGTTATAAAGTGCTCGGAAGAGGCCAGTATAAGCTTAAAGCTGCAACTTTTCTCTGAAATTCTTATGGATCAGGAAGAGCAAAAGAGTTCCTGTGGACAGGAATTATTTGACCCACCCTAGCACCAGCATTGCCTTTTCCTCCAAGTCCTGGAATCAACTTTAAAAAAAAAACAAAATGTATTTTTACAAAGAGGAACGGTAGCGTGGTAGGGAAGATGACTGTGTACGATGCAAAAGACTTCAAATATAAAAGGTCTTTCTTGCTCCATTTAGGTTTACTACAGCTGGAAAGGCTGAGAAAAATGCAGACCAAAATGTACTGCTTAACATTACCTGTGTTCCCAGTTCAAAAGTCTTTTAGCAACATTTCTGCAGATAAAGGATTAAATATAAGTGCAAAAATACCAATTTTAGAGCTCAGGAACCATTGAATGTAAACATTGCCCATAAATTAGAAAAAGATACTGTGTAAACTATTGCTAAGAAGTTTTGTTCTGTGGTCTAATGCATTTACTTGGCAACTTACCTAAAAGACTGCTGCTGTAAGTGAATGTAAGTTTCCTGCTTACCTCTCCTCATGGGTGGTCAAGAATGAAAATGAAATATATAGGCTGACAAATGCTTTTAGAAAACCCAGAATATAAACTGTAAACCTACTGTCATATCGTTAAAGAATGCTTGAATACCTTTAAAAATTTAATTTGGCTTTGTGCAATGTTACAGAGATTGTGGGTTTTTTTTTCCTTTTGCAAATTTCTATAAGCTCTGGGTTATGAAACACTGAGAAGGAAACAACTGAACTCCTAATAACCCTCAAAATCCATATGTAGCATGATCTAAAACTATACAGAAAATCCCACAGGTTAAGATCTGTTTTCTCCCCATTTTCTGTTTATGGAAAGGATGACCAATCTATTAATTCTTTTATGCTTGAAACTTAACTTTTTTTCTGTACTGGAAACAACTTGTTTGTAAACACATCTGTTTCGGACAGACAATTGTAAATACTTCTTACAAATTAGTTATCTCTATAATCTGTCTAAGTTACCCCCCAAGAGCTGTTACGTCTTGTAGGAGGGAGAAATAACTTTGTCTATCAGCACATTTTGCCTATGCTGCAAAATTTGTTCTAAACATTTATTTAAAAAAAAATTCATAGGATGTGGGCAACTGGGCTAAGTCAGCATTTATTGCCCATTCCCAATTGCCCAGGTGACAGTTACAAGTCAACCACATTACTGTGGTCTAAAGGCACATGGAGGCCAGACCAGGTGAGACAGCAAACTTGCTTCATTAATGGACATTAGTGAACCAGATGGGTTTTTCCAACATATGATAGGGATTTTGTGATCATTATTAAGCTATTTTTTAAAAAAAATTCAGTTCACATTTCACTATCTGCTGTGGTGGGATTTAAACCCATGTTTCCACTGAAATAACTCCATAGACGCTGCTATTCCATTACCAACCCACGCTTTATTTCCATGTGGAAAGTCCTCGACACTGACCCAGCTCTCAGAGTGAGCAGAACATCTGAGACTCCTGTTTATATCTGTTAGCTCCCTGATTGGACAAGATTAACAGCTCCAAACAGGGTACTCATATTCTACGAGGTGCATCTGGGTGACCTTGTTACAGTCACTACACCCAGAATATTGGGCTGGGGTTCTGGCTGATTAGCATAGTAACATTATCACTACACCACTACCTCCTTGCACCACAAGTGTGTTTACTCTTAGTGAACGGTGTGTCTACTTTTCAATAATTTATTAGGAGCGTTAAAATATTGAATCTGATCGTTTATTTTACTTGCTGTTCAGAGGTCACTAAAGGTATCAAAGCATCTGTTTAAATGGACCTGGCTTTTACCCCATATTATTTTCTTTATACTCTATCTGTCTTCATAGCAATAAGTATTTCTGTAGTTCAAAATGCTTATTATTCATCCAATTTACTTTTAGAATCGAATGTAAAGTGTTATTAAGTATGGGGTAAATAGAAATCCGGTTGATAATGAGCTGACTGAGCATAGCATGGATTTGCAAATCATGTTTGATGACTTTGTTGGAGCTTTTTGAAGATGTTACTCACATGATTGATGTAGGCAAGCCAATGAACCCAGAGCATACTTAGATTTTCAGGAGACTTTGGGAAAGTCCTTCACAGAAGGCTGGTTGGAAAAAATTAAAGCACATGGGATAGGAGGTAATGAACTGGCATATATTAATGATTAACTAATAAGCTGAAAGTAGAGAGTAGGAAGAAATGGGCTATTCTCACATTGGTAGGCTGCAACTACTGAGATACTCCAAGGATCAGACTTGACCCCAGCTATTCACAATATACATCAATGATTTGGAGTTGGGGATAAAATGTAATATTTCCAAGTATTGTGAATAATACAGAGCTAAGTGGGAATGTGTGTAATGAGGAAGATGTAAAGCAGATTCAGGTTCCACAAATTTGGTGAATGGGCAAGAGCATGGCTAATGGAATATAATATGGAAAAATGTGAGGTTATGCATTTTGGTAGGAGAAACAGATGTGCAGAGTATTTCCTAAACGGTGAGGATTTGAAAGTGTAGATGTACAAAGGGACCTGGGTGATTGTATTGATAAGTCACTGAACGCTAACATACAGATGTAGCAAGCTATTATGTAGGCCCAAGTTATGATAGCCTTTATTGCAAGAAGACTTGAATGCAGGGTTAGAAAGTCTTACTTCAATTGTGTAGGAGCTTAGTCAGACTTTCTTATTCACTCATAGGATGGGGGCATCACTGATTGAATAGCACTTATTGTCCATCCCGAGTTGCCCTTGAGAAGATGGTGGTGAGCTACATTTTTGAACCATTGCAGTCTGTGTGTAGTAGGTAGATGCATTATACTGTACTGGAATAGTGTGTGCAGTTCTGGTCCATTATCTCAGGAGAACTATTATTGCTATTGAGGAAGTGCGGCAAAGGTTCAGCAGATTTGTTCCTGAGATGGTGGAACTGTCCTATGAAGAAGATTGGGCAAACTGGGCCTGCATTCTCCAGAGTGTCAAAGAATGAGAGGTGATCTCATTGAAACTTACAGAATACTTAAATGGAAAGACAGAATAAATGTAAGTAGAATTTAGAAGAGTCTATGTTTGGGACGGGGGCACAATTTAAAAATGTCTCAGGCAAGGATTTTGTTTTACTGAGAAGATTGAGAACATTCAGAATTCTTTGCCTCAGACGGCTGTGGAAATTCAATCTTTGAGCATGTAGAAAGTAAAGATGCCTGATAGATTTCTGATTATCAGCAATATACAGGTGTATGAGGATAGGGTGGGTAATCAGCCATGATCATATTGAATGGTGGGGCAGGCTCAGTGGACTGAATGGTCTAGTCCTGTTGCTATATTCCTATGATTTCTATTTAACTTTATTGTCTCCCTTATGTTTATATTTTGACTCGCTCCAAAATCTAAATTATTCTATTAATTAAAAAAAAGTGCTTGAAACACCCAGCAGGTCAGATAGTATCTGTTTTGAGGGAAACATAATTAGTGGCCTGGGGTTTCATTGAGTTGAGACGACATGGGAGCCCTTTAGAAATAGGCAAATATGTTCCAATTCCTGAAATCCAAAACCTGTTCCTGGGTTTTCTGATTTTAACCAGTACCTTTTAAGGGTACAGTGTGGTTCAGGTCATGAATCCACAACTGGCATTGCCAACCTGGCACTCCTTAGCAGAAATATGCATCTCCTACTCTTCTTTGATTTACATGAATGTGAGTCATCTTTCTGAAAAGCCATGGTTGGTGGCACTGCTGAGCTATCATAAACCATAGCCCGCATGAGCTTAGTTCAAGAGATCTTCTTCTAGCCTCACAATGCCAAGCTATATCTCTTCACCAACTTTCAATCGCCATTTATGACTCTGTGCCAAGCCGTGGCACTTCCATATCCATTAACACACTATATACTGTTTAGAAATATTGAACTTAATAGTGAGAATAGAATTTTTTAAAATATAAGCTTTTAAAAACTCATTCGTTCATAATTTTCATTATATTAGAAGCGTCAATAATGTAGATAATTTAAAATATCAACAACAGAAACTGTAAGCACTTGCAAACTTTTAATCTTGTGCGAATAACTGTCATACAATTGACACCAGATATCAATCAAGCAATATTTTTTCAGCTCTCTTCCAAACAGGTTATGTATTCATGTACTCAAGTCACTTTGTAGCATCTGCCTATTCTTCCCACTGCTCCAATGTCTTTTTGGGCATTTTCTTTGCAAGGTAATGTTTTCAGAACTTAGAGGTATCAAAAGCCTGCCATGATGTAACTACTGTTCTGATTTAAGGCTAGCTCAAATGCTTAATTTTAAAACATAAATGCAGTAACGAAGTTACTCACAACAGGCATTCCAGAGGTCCTCTCTGTCTCCATCTCCGGCAATCACCTAGAACCTCTCTGTCTCCATCTCCGGCAACCACCTAGAAACCGATATCCATTTCAAGCCCACCGACTCCCACAACTACCTAGAATACACCTCCTCCCTAACCACCTTCCTGCAAAAATTCCATCCCCTATTCCCAATTCCTTTGCCTCCGCCGCATCTGCTCCCAGGATGAGGCATTCCACTCCCGTACATCTCAGATGTCCTCGCTTTTCAAGGACCGCAACATCCCCCCCTCAGTGGTCAAGAACGCCCTTGACTGTGTCTCCCGCATTTCCCACAACTCATCTTTCACACCCCGTCCCCTCAATAACAACCAAACCAGAATCCCCCTCATCCTCACGTACCACTCCACCAACCTCCGGATCCAACGCATCATCCTCCGACACTTCCGCCATCTGCAATCCAACCCCACCACCAAAGACATTTTTCCCTCCCCACCCTTATCTGCTTTCCAGAGGGACCACTCTCTCTGTGACTCCCTTGTCCGCTCCACATTCCCCTCCAGCCCCACCACACCAGGCACTTTTCCCTGCAACCGCAGGAAGTGCTACACCTGCCCCTACACCTCCCCCCTCACCCCCATCTCAGGCTCCAAGAACACTTTCCACATCAAGCAGACGTTCACCTGCACATCTGCTAAAGTGGTATACTGCAGCCGCTATTCCCATTGTGGCCTCCTCTACATCGGGGAAACCAAGTGGAGGCTTGGGGACCGCTTTGCAGAACACCTACGCTCGGTTCGCACTAAACAACTGCAGCTCCCAGTTACGAACCATTTCAACTCCCCCTCCCATTCCGCCGACGACATGTCCATCCTGGGCATCCTGCAGTGCCACACCAATGCTACCCGAAGGTTGCAGGAACAGCAACTTATCTTCTGCTTGGGAACCCTGCAGCCCAGTGGTATCAATGTGGACTTCACAAGCTTCAAAATCTCCCCTCCCCCTACCGCATCCCAAAACCAGCCCAGCTCGTCCCCGCCTACCTAACCTGTCCTTCCTCCCACCTATCCCCTTCTCCCACCTTAAGCCCAACCCCCATCTCCTACCTGCTAACCTCATCCCGCCCCCTTGACCTGTCCGTCCTCCCTGGACTGACCTATCTCCTCCCTACCTTCCCACCTACACTCACCTTTACTGGCTCCATCCCCACCTCTTTGACCTGTCTGACTCCTCTCCACCTATTCTCTCTTCTATCCGCCTCCCCCTCTCTCCCTATTTATTTCAGAACACCCTTCCCCTCCCCCATTTCTGAAGAAGGGTCTAGGCCCGAAATGTCAGCCTTCCTGCTCCTCTGTTGCTGCTTTGCTGTGTTCATCCAGCTCCACACCTTGTTAGCTCAGATTCTCCAGCATCTGCAGTTCCTACTATCTCTAAGTGTAATTTCTGTTGAGGTTCATGGAGGGTTTCTCTACACAAGGCTTAGTATGTTTTCTTGTACTGTCATCCCAAACTCAACCATTTAACCATGTACTACACTCCTATGGCTCCCTACTTGTCCTCTTCTCCCACATGCTGTCGGTGGAAAAGCTTGCAAATCCCTAACTGTGCACCCAGTCATGCTTTGGCAGTCCAATATTGCCTTCAGCGTTCAAGTAGTGGGACAGCAGCCATAATCCAACAATTTTCAGGGCGGGTTGGTGGCAGAGCTGATGCTTGATTGCACATACAACTGGGCATATCTGTATCTATCACTGTCTAAGCATCAAGCCAAGCTTACCTGTCCTTAGGCACATCATGTTTTACAATCCTGCTACTCCATCCCCAATGCACTGCGTAACCCTTGACCTCATTACAGCCTTGGTTCAAATATGGACAAAAGTGCTGAATTGTAGAGGTGAAGTGAGAGTGACAGCCCTTCACATCAAGGCTGCATTTGGCCAAGTGTGGCATCAAGGAACCCTAGTAAAACTGGAATAAACAGGAATCAGGGCGCCAACTCTGTGCTGGTTGGAGTCATACCTGTCACTTAGGAAGATGTCAGAAATCACATGACACCAGGTTATAGTCCAACAGGTTTACTTGAAAACACAAGCTTTTGGAGCCTCATTCCTTCTTCAGGTGGTCATGGTTGTTAGAGAGCAGTCATCTCAGCTCCAGGACATCTATTCAGGAGTTCCTCAGGGTAGTATCCTCAGCCCAAACATCTTCAGCTGCTTCATCAATGACTTTCTCTCCATCATCAGGTCAGAAATGGGGATGTTTGCTGATGACTGCACAATGTTCAGCACCACTCATGACTCCTCAGATTCTGAAGCAGTCCATGTTCAAATGCAACAAGATTTAGACTGTATTCCTTGGGCTGACAGGTGGCAAGTAACGTTCGTACCACACAAATACCAGCCTATGACCATCATCAGTAAGAAACAAGCTAACCACCGCCCCTTGATATTCAATGGTGTTACCATCACTGAATTCCCCACTATCAATATTCTTGCGATTAACATTGACTAGAACTCAACTGGATCTGCCACGTAAACACTGTGCTCAAAGAGCAGTTCAGAGGGTAGGATTACTGCGGCGAGTAACTCACCTCCAGACACCCCAGAGCCTATCCACCAACTACAAGGGACAAGTCAGGAGTGTGTTGGAATACCCCCTGCTTGGCTGTATGGGTGCAGATCCAACAGCGCTCAAGAAACTTTACACTCTCCAGACTAAAGCAGCCTATTTGACTGGCATCACATTCACAAATATCAACTCCCTCCACCCACTGAAGGTCAGGAGTAGCAGTGTGTACTCTCTTAAATATGCACTGCAAAAATTCACCAAAGATCCTTAAACATCCCCTTCCAAACCCACGGGTACTTCTGTCTAGAAGTTCAAGGACAGATGATACATGGGTAAACCACCACCTACAAGTCCTCCTCCAAGCACTCACCATCCTGATTTGGAAATATATCACTTCTTTCACTGTCAGTGGGTCAAAATCCTGGAATTCCCTCCCTACAGCAGGTAGACTGGAACAGTTCAAGAAGGCCTTCTTGAACCACCACCAATTTCTCAAGGGCAACTAGGGATGGGCAATAAATGCTGGCCAGCCAGCGACATCCACATCCCATGATTATATTTTAAAAAAGAGAAAGCTAACAGAAAACAAACAAAAAGCAGCTGCAACTGACTCTCAAAACAGAACACAGAGCTTGTTTCTTGAATGACTACAATTATACAAGCAATGAAAGATCATAGTACCCTGCTCTCATTTACTGGAACCTGAGTCCTTTCTGGCTTGTAGCGCCCAATATTGCAGCATTGTATCATGCAGAAGGTAGTGTTCCTCCTACTCAATGTCCTTATCTTTCTCCTCAAAGCACTGCTGCTGCTCTCCCAGCTAATCAGTCTCCATCACATGTGCTCTTTACCTGATCCAGTTGTGCAGAACACGTCATGTTAGGGTAATGCACCTCTTCTGTTCTGTAAGACCCCCAAGACTGATCTAAGAATTGGAAGCTCATCTTCAGGAAGATTATCGTCTGTGCCATCAGGGACCTAGTTGAAGAATGGGCTGCATTGTATCTAGGCCATGCTTCAGTCAGCGGGTTGTGAAAGTGAATCATCAACCAGATTTGCACAGTATAGCCTTTGTCCCCCCATAACCATTTTTGAAAGGCATCTATCCCCTTAAATATGGCAGGAACATGAGAATTCTCAAAGATAGAGGCATCATGGCAGATCCCCAGGTTCCTGGCACAGAGTTCCAGGATGTGGTACTGATAATCAGATTACTTGCACGTCGATTGAATGGAACTCTATCAACTATTCTGTTGATGAACTCAGCTGGGTTTTGGAGAGGTCCTCTCAGCATGATGCATTTATAGACTACTACACCCTGCACCTGGAGCAAGTATTGACATTGTCATAGGGAAATGAGATGTAATAGTCTGATCTGACACAACTGGCACTGGTCACAATCTTGATATATTTCTGGGTCGATGTTGGCGAGATCTCACACAGGTCTGAGAAGGAACCAGTTTCAAAAAGGTTCTATGTAGCATTGATTTCATTTTGATAACTTCTAGGATAAGTAGATACCAATCCTTTATGTTCCACACTAACAGTTGGCGTAGTTCTGTGACAGTGTCCAGGAAACCTTCAGCCTATTGCAACACTGCATCCTGCTTATCTGGAGCAAATGGGATTGTGGATGAAAGACTCTGACCCTCCTGTATCTCCCACACATCCTGAAGGGATATTCAAATGCTATCTTTTCATGTGGATGCTTTTCAGTGGCCTCTTGAAGTCGCTGCTAGCCCGGAATTTGCTGGTGCATCTGTTCCTTTTCCATTTCTCTGCACCCAAGAAATGCATCATTGCACATAAAAGCATGTTGCACACTGCTTACAGTTCAAGGTGAGGGGAATCCGTTCCGTGCCCATGTTTAGCCTCTGAGGTCTGGCATCAACTTTGTGCTTTATGACCCAATAGTGCCGCTTTCTAGGTTGTTTCACCTTCACAGAGATGACTATCTTCAACCTGCAATATGACTGATATTTACACGCAACGCAGTTGGACTCTGCATGCATTCCACTAAACCACTGATAGTGCGCAGGCCAGGTGTAGGCACGGCCATTTTCCATTTAGGAGTGAAGAGAACAAAGAACAAAGAACAGTGCGGCACAGGAACAGGCCCTTTGGCCCACCAAGACTACGCTGAGACATGAACTAAAAAGCCTATGCCTCTACATGGCCCGTATCCCTCTATTCCCAGCCTATTCATACATCTGTCAAGATGCCTCTTAAACGTTGATATTGTATTTCCCTCACTACTGCCTCTTGTCTCCATTTCTCTTTCTTCATGGCACTCTCTGGAGAGCCTATCACTGCTGATTTATAACATGTTCACACTACCTGAAGTTACAATGACAACTCTTATCCTTACCCTCCTGAGCCTGTCCTGACAGTTTAGTCTTTAGTTCTCCTCACAATTGTGGTGCACACTCTCCCTCTCAAGATCACAGTGCAGTTGATTCCTGATAAATGTCTCACTCCTGCAATATTCCATGTCCTCCCATGCACTATCATCTGCCCCTCTTTTATGTCAAATCACCCCCTTCACTCTATCCCAGGTTGCTACTTCCAATCTCTAGCATCGAATTCACCCACATCCCCACAATGACGCTGATGTCTCCTGATAATCCTGTGGCCTACCCACCCTCAACAACTGGGATGGACAGACACACTGACGAGTGTCAAGATCCCTGACTGCTCTCCCTGCAGCTCTCCAAATGATGTTCTACAAATATCCTGATGATTTTTCACTCTACCCACAAGACTGATCTTGGGCCATTCCCCTGACTGTAGTCAGATGGAGCCCCTGATTGCCTAAGCAGACATTGGCCATGCCATTGACTAACTCTACTGGCAGCCTGTAACTAATGTAACACCCCCCTTCCCTGACTTGACTGAGGACTACTCACATTCTACATTGAGACATGGCCACTTTGTTGATGCATATGCAAGGTTGCTTGCCACATGAACTGCTCGCGCATGCTGTCAGTGTGAGATTGACGTATCAAGGTGAAAAAATCACATGACACCAGGTTATAGTCCAACAGGTTTATTTGAAGACACAAGCTTTCGGATCCTCACTCCTTCTTCAGGTATCAGTGAGAGAGGTGGCATCGGACACAGAATTTATAAGCAAAAGATCAAAGGGTCATAGAACGGATGCGATGTTGAACAAATCTAAATGGCTGTTAAATCTTTAATCAGTGAGAAAGAATTAATATGCAAATTCCCGAATTTCTTTCAAGTCACTGCCCCGAGATAACTAAAGGTTTTATCAGTTCCCTCAGTATACCAGAAATGACATCCCAGGTCAGACAATGCATTTTAGGTGTGAGGGCTTGTGTAGAATCTGGCTGTGCATCAACGTGGAGTCAGACTGCAAGAGTGCAAGCGAGCAGGTCCAAGGTGCAACTTGGTCCAATGCATGAGAAGGGTGACTGTTCCTACTTGCAATTTGTCCTAGCTGTGACATTGCAAAGGTGCTGATGTGCTCCAAAGTGCAACATTTAAATGCAGACTGTAAGCGAATTGGATATGTGTCATTTTGATGCAGTGAGATGTGTATGTGTCAGGTGCCAACATCCATGGATGTAGGGTCCTTGCCATCACTGCTCATGGATGTTCCCCGACATGTTAGTACCAGGTGTCAGAAATGGAGAGTCAGGGGAGCAAGTGGGGAACAGGAGTCATCAGGTAATCGCTTTGATTCTCATATTGGGAATTACCTGCCTCTAGTTTCCATCCAGAATGTGTGAGAAACTGCATATTAATGTGTAGAGATGTCAGTACATGCTAATGAATGCAAAAGGCCTTTGACTACTCACTAGTGAGCATCTCACCTTAGCTTTCAACACTTTGTTGGAAACAGATTTTTGCTCTTGCTGCTGAGATGCTCCTCACTGGGCACCTCACGTGATTTCCCCAACTTGCCCACAAGGGCCCACGTCTTTCTTGGGCTGTGAAGAATCTGCCTAATGAACGATTTTATGCCCATCACCAGCAAGAAGATTCGGAACTAGATATATTCCACATTTTCTGAGTTGTGTCCAGACTTAACATGAGTTTTGCAATCAGAGAATGAAAATGGATGAGTATAATTTTCAGACAAGAATAGGAAAAGATGACCTGGAAACTCAAATCTGCTGGTTATGCCATCTTGATGATAAAAGGGAGAATCTTTTATGGGTCTTGAGTGACCAAGACTATGGCGAGATTTGTAGCAGAATTGGATGAGATATCTGGCAAGGACCATTTCAATGTTAGGAGTATCTTGCTCCATCTTTTATGCTTTTTACAAGTGGTGTAGTGAGATTCGCACTAAGCCGTGGTGAGTTGCCAATTAACGGGGACTATTCCCCTTGTTGACAGCCCAACACTTCTCATTAGCAGTGAGTGGGACCAAGAGTGGAGAGAGGATAGTGGCAATTTTATTGACAGAGTGGAGAAGATGATTGACCTTCTTTCAGATGGCTGCAGACAAAATTGACTCGGTTAGCAACCTCAGACTAGGTTGGCATAGTCTGGTGTCATGGCCTCCACTTCTGGTGTTGCGGTAAGAGGAATTCCCACTTCTGCTCAGTCCCATCCAGCAGGACCTCCAGGTTCCTGCCTGCAAAGTGTGGTGCTGATTTCTCCCTGACTGCCCTGTCTGGGAAAATGTTCAGGAACTATGCAGGGCTGCCCCACACTGACTGTACTTGGTGGGGTGCCCAACTGCCCTTTAGATATGGCATGGCTACAAGGTGTGCCAGTGAATCCCAAGATATCTGCTGAGCGGTGAGGTCCACCAGGAATGGAACATGGTGAGATGAGCTCACAATCAGATTGAGGGATGACATCATGGTAGAGTAGTGTCTGGTATTAATGAAGTGAGTTTGGTAAGATACAGTGAGTAAACATGTGAAGGTTTCATGGCAGGAGTCCCTCCAGAATTCTGCTCAGACTGAGCCAAAAGAACGAAAAATTCAGCTTAATATCGAAATAAGTCATCTTGAATCTATTCTTTTGGACATGCTTGTTTGCAGACAAGGCTGACATTTCCCAGATATCACTGGCATCAGAATATATACAAGGACTGGAAATGGATGGTGTAAGTATTAAACAACTTTTGATGGCGATAAAATAATTAATATGGTTATTAAGCTTCACCTTAAGGATATGCAGATGAGATTTGTAAATTTATAATTTCTACCTGCAACCTGTTACTGAAGTGGGTGTGGGGTGAGATTGGGGGAAAGCACGTAACCTTGAGCTACCAGGCATGATTTTCTCCCTAAGTGTATTTATCATGTAGCTACTTTGTCAAAACATCATTAAAAAAGGTCATAAACATCAAAAATAGATCAGGAGTAGGTCATATGGACCTCTCATTATGCACTAGATAATGACTGATCTTGTACCTCATTTCAACTGATCTTTGTGTCCCTGAATTACCAAAAATCTACCTCCCTCACCCTCGAATATACTCAATGGATTAAATTTAACGCCCTCCTTCAAGCTGAGTTGGAGCCAAGCAGGCATTTAATTCTGTATCAGAGATAAAAGGTACTGCAGATGCTGGAGAATCCGAGATAACAAGCATGG
>JAHRHZ010000222.1:18242960-18311225 GCA_024137785.1 Ginglymostoma cirratum
TACAACACTTTGGGATCCCCAAATGTTGTTTTGGAATACTTTTGAGAATGTCAAGTCATGGAGTTCTTTGTATTACTAATTTCTCATTAAAAACTAGCAATGACTAATCATTGACGGTGAGATGTTTATGCTGTTACAAGTTGTAGTACAACATTGGATTGTGGGTACAGATTACTGTATATCCATCGTTCTGGATAATCTTCTAGATTTGAGGAAATTCTTCATCCTGTTCTTGTGCTTCTCTTATCCCTAGTATTTTCTTTGCAATTTTCTTTCACTAACTGGTCAGTGCTTAGTAATTTTTGATATGTGGTCTCCAAACTCCTTGATAATATCTAAATACTCTTGTTTTCTTCAGTTTGATAGTATCCTTGAGAGTCTGCTGTTGTTTCATACTTCTCTTGTAATCTTGCGTCATGAGTCTTAATGTAAATTACTGAATCACACTTAACATCTTAATGATTTTTTGAGTTCAGAAGAGCATCCAAGTAATCTTTGGTCACCTGGGTAGTGTTGTGACACAGAGAGACCAAGGAGTTCAAGTATATATTTCTTTGAAAGTTGTGTCACAGGTAGACAGGGTGGTTAAGAAGGCATTTAAGATGCTTGCCTTCATTGCTCAGACCATTGAGTACATGAGTTAGGACATCATGTAGAGGTTGTACAGGACATTGCTGAGTCTACTTTTGGAGTACTGTGTATAGTTCTGGTCGCCCTGCTATAGGAAGGACATTACTAAATTGGGGAAGGCTCAGAAAAGATTTACCAAGATATTGCCAGGACTGGAGGTTTTGAGTTATTAGGCTGGATAACTGGGACTTTTTCACTGGAGCATAGGAGGTTGAGGGGTGACCTTACAGAGGTTTATAAAATCATGAGGGGTGCAGATAAGGTGAATAGCAAAGGTCTTTTCCCAAGGGTAATTCTGTCACATAATCTGAAAACCTTTCATACACCTAATCAACTACTAATTGCTGTTTAAGTTCTGTCACAATCTAGAAGCACTGTAGGCTAGTCTATGTTTTCCATCTTTCTGCACCTGAAGGAGTACCAAATCCAAATATCCTTAATCCTTTGGATGGAGCATCTGCCCAAAACTTTCTGAAGACACCTGGAGGTGTGATTTTTTTTTCAAAAACATTTTCCTAGTCAAAGCTCCATCTTAAAATTTATCTCAAGGACTTTGCCAAGTTCAGTCAAGATTTGCCCTCTTGCTTGACAATACTGAGGCATTTTTGAAGTTCTGGCATTCCTAGCTGGTGGAAATTTTTCCTGTTTCTCTTTTAATGAACTGTCATTTCATTTGATTGAATGCCGTGTTCAAGAAATTTAAGCTTAAGGTTTGAAAACACACACTTTTCATTAAGTGTTAGACCTGTACTTTGTAGCATTTTCATTATTGTTCTGACACTTTGGTCACATTCCTCTTTAATGGATCTGTGCATCAAATCATCATCCATGTGGCAAAATACACCATCCGTGCTTTTCAATGTGTTAGATACCATTGACTGCGAAATTCTGGAGGAAACACAATTCCAAAATGTAGCCTTTCAAAACAATGCCACGAAGAAGAAGTGATGATTGTATTCAACTTTCTAAAGTCTTCATTCTGGAATAATTTACAAAATCTACTGTTAGCATTCAGTTTGATGTGCAGGGTGCTGTAGACTTTTGTCTTCTGAGATCATTGAGCAGATCTGATTTTGCACAGCTTTGTTGAATCTGCACCAATTCTCACAGAACTGTTTGGTTTTGTAATGATTTCGTGAACACCATGTGGTTGACAATGGTGACTGGTGAGAGAATTCCTTTTTGTAGCATACTTTCTCTATCTGTTATCAAGGATGTTTGGAGGATCTTTCTTAGAGTGAATAAGCAAATTAGTTTAGCATCATTTTGGAAGACATTATGATATTTAATCTTTAATTTCCCCAGTCAGAATCACCGGAATGTTTACAGTGCAAAAAGAGTCCATTTGACCTATTGTGCCTGTACTAGCTCTTCAAGCATTGCTATCTAGTGCCAATCTAATGCTTTTTCCCATACCTTTGCAGACCAGTACTATCCAAATAAACATCCATGGTTGGTTCATTCACTGAGCTGGTTTGTTAGTTTGCAGCCGTTTCATTACTCTGCTAGATACCATCATCAGTGCAGCCTCCGATGAAGTGCTGTTGTGTTTTCCCACCCGGTACTTAAAACTCTGGGGTCCATTGGAGTTGATTACCTCATTTCTTCTGGTTTTTCTTTGTAGTGCTGTGTATATAGGATCTAATTCTGTGTTTATTTATGGCCTTCTCGATGGAGAACCAGGCCACTAGAAATGCCCGTGCTTCTCTCTGTTTCGCTTCTCCCAGGATCCTGACGTTGTCCCAATCAAACTGGTGGTTCTCCTTGTCTGTGTGTATGGAGACGAGTTAGTATTGGTCGTGTCTTTTTGTTGCTTGCTGGTGTTCATGTATTCTTGTAGCCACTTTCCTTCCTGTCTGTCCAATGTAATGTTTGTTGCAGTCCTTGCATGGATCTTTGTATAATGCATTGGGTCAGTCCATAGTGGGTAAGGGGTCTTTGGTTCTTGTTAGCAGCTGGAGTAGGGTTGATGTAGGTTTGTGTGCATGCAAGAACTGCAAACCAACCAACCATAGCATCCACAACCCGAGCTTCAAATCTACTCAAGAACCTTAAATAATCATCCAATTCCTCAATTGAACCGACCCCCACTAAATTTCCAGGCAGTGAGTTCCATACCAGAACAACTGACTCTATGAAAAAGCTTTTTCTTACATCACCCTTGCTTCTTTTACACATCACTCAAATTCGATGTTCCATTGTTCTCATTCCTTTTGTAAGGGGAACAACTTTTCCCCATCCATCCAGTCTGATTATGATTTTAAAAACCTCCACCAAATCTCCTCTTAGCCTTCTTAACCCAATTTCTTCAATCTATCTTGATAACTGAAGGTTATCATCCCTGGAACCATTCTTGCAAATCACTTCTGCACTTTCCCAATGCGTACACTGGTACCTACAACTGTAGATTATCATAGAACAGTGTGGAAGCAGGCCATTCAGCCCATCAAGTCCACACCAACCTTCCAAAGAGCTTCCCATCCACTCACCCTACCCTATCCCTGTAACCCTGCATTTCACAGGCTAATCCACTTAGCCTGCACATCCCTGGATACTATGGCAATTTAGCATGGCCAATCCACCTAACCTGGAGGAAACTACAGCACTGAAGGAAGTCCATGCAGATACAGGGAGAACGTGCAAACTCCTACAGACAGTTCCCCAAGGTTGGAATCGAACCTGGATCCCTGGCGCTGTGTCAGCAATGCTAACCACTGAGTCATTGTGCTGCCCCTGTGCACAATACTCCAGCTGAAGTCCAATAAGTTTTTTCATATAAAAGTTCAATGTCACCTCCTTGCTCTTGTATTCTATGCCCCTATTAACAATACTGAGAATAGTGTATGCTTTATTAACTACTTTTTCCACCTAACCGGCCACTTTAAATTATCTGTGTGTATATGTACACCCAAGTCCCTCTACTCATGTACTGTCTTTAGAATTGTACCCTTTACTTTATATTGTCTTTAAGTATTCTTTCTACCTTACACCTCTCTGAGTTTAACTTCATCTGCCATTTGTCTGCCCACTCCTCCATTTTGTCAATGTTCCTTTGAAGTTCCACAGCGTCCTCATAGTATACAATTCTTTCAAGTTTCATGTAATTTGCCTTCTTTGAAATTGATCCCCATGCACACCAACATCCACATCATGAATGTAAACATCAGGGAAAGCAAGGATCCCAATACCAACCGCATTGCTCGTTACTCTTTTATTTTCTGTCACTCAGCCAATTTTGTATCCACTTTACTACTGTCCCTTTTATACCATAACCTATAACTTTCCTCACAAGTCTGTTGTGTGGCACTGCATTGAACACCTTCCTGCAAATCCCTTCAACAGTGTTACCCTCATTGAACCTTCCTGTTCACTCTTCAAAAAACTCCAGCAAATTTGGTAAATGCATACTCCCTTTTAGAAATCCATGACTCTTCCAAATTAACCCACCTTTATCTGTGTGAGTACTACTTCTATCCCAAATAATTGTTACTAGGAGCTTCCCCTTTACTGAAATCAAACTGACTGGTCTGTAATTATCCTTATGACTTTACTTGAACGAGGCTGTGATGTTTGCAATTCTCTAGTCCTGACAATGATTTCAGGAATTCATTATGAAATTCATTTATTTGTTTAGCATCATTAGTCTCATCAGCCTTGCAGATTAATCTTTGTTTTAAGCGTGCTCTTCTCCTGACTAGAGAATGTTCTTAATTTTGAACAACATACAGAGATTCCAAGATTCCTCTATTTTTATATCTGAGCTTCAACATGAGCTGGCCTTTTACTTTAAATTAAGTTCCTCCTGGACCTCTAGATTTCACAAATGATCATTGCAATTTAATTATGTTACCCACTTAATTTGATCTGATCATACCACTGGAATAGTGATTCCATGTCTAATTTAAGTCCTTCTGGGTATCCAATTACTTCCAGTTTGACACTCCCGTGTTTGTTAATATTATCATTAATTTCTCCTAAGAAGGTTTTTCACTGTTCCTGCGGTATTTTTTAACCCCTTGAACATGGTCTTTGACTGCATGTTATCTGCATCTGAGGAACAACAGACTGCTTTAAAATGACCAATTTCTACACAATTTTGCCCCTTTGCTCCCCCTGCTGGACATTCTTCATGTTTGTATTTCTTGTTCCTGCCACATCAGTCAACTTTCTCCTTTGTGGATTACAAACTAAATTGCCTCACTCAAATTTTTCTTTGGACCAACATTGTCCCATTGAATAAGTAACCTGACTCTGTTTCCAAAATTACGTTGTTTTAACAATCTCTAAAGCTAAATCTTTTGTGGCTAGCAATACATCTGATAAGATCTTATCTGCAACCTTGACTTTTTCTGCTCATCAATCATGAGCACAGTTTCTTGAGCACAATTCTCTACCAGCCTATAAAGATTGTTAATGAATAAATTCATAATTCCCAAAGGTCTGTTAAGTTTTGCCCAGTTCAAAAGTTGGATTTTGGTGAACGCCTGAAATATATGTCAAATAACTTTAATATCTCTCCACATGAGACTGTCCTCTGTCTCGCAAATACATCATTAACAATTGTGCGCATTGCGCAAAGTAATGCATTGATCTGGTTGCTCTGACCTTCCTTATCTCATCCTGAAGCATACTGTCCTTGTTAAACTTAGAATCAAAGAATCATGGAATCCCTACAGTGTGGATACAGGCAATTTGACTCAGCTAGTCCACACTGCCCCTCCAAAGAGCATCACACACACCCCCACCCTATCCCTAGGCTAATCCAACTAGCCTGCACACCCCTGGACACTATGGAGCAACTTGGCATGGCCAATCCACCTAACCTGCACATCTTTGGACTTTTCCTCCAATTTTCCAATTCCTGGGTCTGGGGTTGCCCTTCTGTTGCCTTAGATGATTACAGAATTGCTGGGTTGGATTACATGCTTCTCCTGAGCCGCAGAGCTGTTTCTGCACTTGTGACTGGCTCTGCTTGCTGCCTCAGGTTTCTGCTCACTGCTATCTTGTCCCCAGGGGTCCATATCCAACCTCCTGCTGCTGCACAATGTCCCCAATATCCTGTTGAGTCTTCGGCAACAAGTCATGCCTGTTCCTCTGGACCTCAAGGTTCACTTCAATTGATGACTTTGTTGCTTCTCATTACCTATTCTGCCGCTTTGTTGTGTGTTTGGGTCTAGTGCACCCCAAAAGGATGCTGTTCGAGTTCACGGTACTTTCCGCAGGAAACCTGATTTACCGCTTAACCTGTACACATTATCATTACATGAGATTGCAGTATCTGATACTTTACAGATCTCATCATTTAACCGTGTGACTCTGACATCATTATTGTGTACATTTCTGATATTAATCCCATTACTGTACATTGAATGGGATAGTACTTCAGGACTGAATTGATACTTTACCACAAGCAGGGATGAAACGTTTCAGTCATTCAATACATGATAGTTTTAAATTCTGCTAGAATGCAGTGTGTTCATTTTTGGTGAAAGTGTAACTAGTTTATGAAGGACTAGCTTTGAAAAACAACCCCTCTCCATGGACTTTTCCTACAGAAACAGAATATCAAAGCATTTGATGTCTCTGTGATTGCAGTAGCAAATTGTGCCTGCAGGGGCTAGTCTTGCCTACAAATAATCACTGTTTCTTACGCTTTACGAATGGTGCCTGATAGACTATGAAAATAATGTTTGCATTATGACAGAAAGCAGTTAACCTGTAATGTTAAAGGCTATTTAGAGCAGCAGAGAAAGAGGCCGGTAATTACTTTAATAATCTACACTTGCTGACCAGTTTGCAGAATCATAAAACCAACAAAGAACTGAACTGGATGTCAAAGATACAGCAGGTATATTTAAAATAAATGCCACACAGCACAACAGGAGCACACCAAGCTGTGCAAATCCATTTTGCTTTTGTTTTATAAGGTGGCACTTATGTGAGAAACAGTGATGCACATGGCAATGGCTTTTGCGTGGAGATGGTTAAAAACGGTGTGCCTATTTGAGTATGAGTGTACTTTATCTTTACTGACAGACAGGTTGACCAGTGTTAGGTTATCCTGATCCATTCAGCATACCTTCATTGCATCATAAATAAATCAGACAAATGACTTTTTTCCTAGGGTGGAATAAGCACGAGGGGGAAATCTCTCCAGACGCTCTATGAATCTCCTGATGGCAGCTGTGAACAATGAGTGAACTGCAGCCAACCAATTACCCAGAATCCTTCCTTATCCAGACAGAGAAATTATATTGCTGTATGATGGAGTTTTTGTATATTGAATTCAATAGCCCAGAGAATAAAAGACAGACATAATAGGGGCAGAGGCTATTCAGATGAGTGCCACTTGCTGCATTGGACAGTTGTACCTTGATTATAAAAAAATTTACTTTAATTTCTTTTCCCCCTTGAACCCTTGGCAGCAATGGAAATGAACAGAGCACCCTGCATTAGCCAGCAGTAATTTAAATATTACATTAAAAAAACATTAGTCCTGTTCTTTCCGTCTAATACAATAACTATAATTTTTATTTGTATTTTTCTGTTTAAACTTCATATCATGCATATTGTAATTTAATGAGCTTGCTGCCATCTTCTAGTAACTAAGTATTTTAGAGAATATGGTCAAATCTCATCATCATATATTTCAGCAGTCCTTAATATTTTATACTTACCATCAGGGATAGTTATGCAGTAGCCATTATTTTGAAGTACATTGATTGAAACAACATAACTACTACATGTTTATGAGACAAATGTATGTGAATTTTAGAGAATAGTACATTACAAGGCATTAGTGACTTTATGTGTTAATGTGGAATATTTATGCATGAAAATAGGATTTTTAGGCTTGATCTTGCAGTTAAGGTGTTAGCCATGAATGATTATTCCATTTGATTGCTATGGTAAATGTGTCATCCAGACACGAGAAAAAACACTTTAAATTGGCATTTTAGGGTCTATGGAATTTTAAGGTGTCCCAAATTGATGCTGTAAGTAGGTAGAATCAGTATAAATATGTATTACGTTGTAATTATCTTAATAACTATTGTTTAACTTAAAGTTTCTTCATGTTTCTGAAGCCACTGAAAAGAATAATTTGAAATTAAAAATAAATAACAAAATGTGCCGGAAAAAAAAGCTGTTGTTTTTGCTGGATTGCCTCCCAAATATATTGTGAATACAGTCAAAGCATAACCGTGAAGAACTGTGATACCAAATGTTTCCTATCCTAAACGCTACTGTTGAAATTGCTGAAGAATTTAATAAAACAGAATTTTGGATTAAAGTGTGTCAGAGTGAAATAAATAATTACCTTAACAAAAATAGACTATTATGTTTGTTAGTATTTAAGTAAGGAGCAGGTTTAATTGTGATTCATGGGACATTACTTGCTGTGATGATTAAAATAAAATCAGCTTTGGGTAAAATAATTGATGCATTTTCACTAGTGTACTGTCTGCACACGCAAATCATATCGGTGAATATAGGTGTAATAGGAAATTTTAGTTAATTTTGAAACAACCCCGAATTGGTTGTATTTTGATCCCTAATGGAAAACATTTTATTCTCAAGTTCAGAAGGATATAAAGTTTACAGCTTTGTTTACATCGACAGCGTACAGGATACTCACGAGTAAAATAATTGTGTTGTCACACAGAAAGAGTTTAATACACACTGTAACCTTTTGCAACAATCGTATGCAGCTGGTTACAAAGCGGAATTTCTCATGCTAAAGTCCCAGACAGAAAAGATGCTGAGCTGTAAATAACATAGCCCTATACCTGGAAAGAATAAATTGCTTGTGTTGCTACTGCAATGCACTCTAGATTTAATGCCCAGTTAGTAGATTTTAGAAAATTGGTGAGAAATGTGTTAAATTACCATGTAGATTGTTGGCAATCTGTAGTTTTGTTTTACTTAGTTGGTGCAAAGATTCCAAAGTGGTTCCAAAGTGCTTCAGTAATCAACCATGTCAAGGAAAAGGTGCTTAAGTAGTGCTGAGATAAGATGGACTGCTTGCGTGCTCTAGCGGCATACGAAACCTTTTTAAATATATCATATTACTATTGTGTACCTCATGTGCCAGTGTATAAGAAATCTGTGGAACAACACAGACAGCCCAGCGTAAATTTGATGATGAATACTGTGCAGAAACAGAAGTCCAGTACATAACCTATAATTGATTAGGTGGTAGATGAATTAATATCCTTAATCTTTTCCATATTGCATAAAGTGGGCTTGTGTGCCATCTTAAAAGAAGTGTAAGCCTTTAATGTACTGCCAGATTTAAAACCGTGCTTAATGTCCTCAATCCATCCAGTGTATTTATCCAATCCGTGTCAGCGCTCTCATTTCTCCCCCCTCTTTTACTAAGTGTTTACTCCTTTGGCAAGGAGAAAGCATTTAAAACTGATGTTCATGGTCTGATGCTTCAGATTCCTTCACTGCTGGTTTAAAAGGTTCCCTGTCTGAAATTCATCTCTAGTTACCATACACCAATCCCCTGGGTCCTCCTGATATTTAGCAAAAAAGGAGCCCTGCAACCACTTATGAGCGGGGTTTAATAACAGGCAAATGTGTTTCTTATTTTGCATCTTGTTAAGAAAGATGCATGCTACCAAATAGTCTCCTGGTGTAAGGTTTAGTGCAGTGCCTGCAAATGTAATGATACTCTGTTAACACCAGTGTCCCGCGACCACTTAAAATCCCAGCTGAGCAGGGACAAAATTACTTCATTTGTGCACTGTGCTGAAGATTGTGGAAGTTCTTCATATCTTGTCCTCTGATTTGTGTAGCATTTAAATTTTGAAATATTGAGTGTAGACAAGGATACTGTGCTACACAGTACATGCAGCTGATGGATGCTAGTGCACCTAGCTTCGCTTGTCAAAAACATTATGTTGACGTGTCAAATTTAACGGATTATCTTAAATTTGATGTTGCATTGTGTTGAATTAAATATTCTAAAATAAGTTACCTCTGTTATGGCAATATTTCCTATTTAATGGCCACCTTCATTGATGACTAAAATAATTCAGCTAACAGGAACGTAACAGTCAATAGAAACTTAGATTGTTTTTGGAAACCATTGACCTTTTGCCAAATGTAAAGCATGCCCAACGGGATAGCAGAAATAGTATTCTCTCTACATGACCCCTCCCTGTGCCACTTTGTTAATCAGCCGATCAGACAGGTGCAGAACTTAATGCTTTGCATTTACAGCTATGTCCTCATTAGTCTCAGACAATATGTCTGAGTACAAGATAAGTTGCCAAATGCCTTTAAAAATGTTGTTCACAATTCTACGACCCTGTCCAATTAAAAGATGAGATTTTCAAAAACGCTTCCTCAAACTACCCAGGAAGAATTATCTAAAGCCACATGTTTTCCTTTCAATGGAAGCAGTAGGAAGGTATTACAATTGGCTTCAGCGTGTCTCTGTTAAGGGAAGCAAAATTGCTGGAGTTTCTCTGCTTGCACTGTGGCTGGAAGCGTGCATGTGTGCAGTGTCTGGTGATAGGTTGGTTTGTGATGCTTCTCATGACCAAATAGCCCAGTCTGTTCTCACGTTTGAATTAAAGGCAAGATATGGGAAGGCCTCTGGGCCTGTGGACTCATTTCCCTATGAACAACAATCTCCTTCATAACGAATGTGAAGAAAATTGATAGAAAAAGCATCATCTTTTAACATTCAAAATACAAATATAACACCAGATCAAATTACAGAAATATTTATTTATTTGCAAACTGCATTGTTATATTTATGTTTTCATTTGCAGCTGCATCTATGAATGGTTTATAAGGCCACATTAATTTTAACAAGAAAAATCCATTCAGTAATAATTTGCAAAGGTGGAAAAAAGCTCATTTTTCTCTTAGCTTTATTTTTGATCAAGCAGAGAATGAAACAGGGGTCCAGAATATGATGGCAGATGACTTCACCCTTTGTATTCACAGCAACATTGGGAGGGGAATCTTGTGGTCATTTTGGCCGTGCGAACCCTCCATTTGTGGTAGCACCATGGCCAAAATAGAATGCTGCTGACGCACATTGCTGATGTCTTTGGAACAGTTCTTTAATTCACATCTTGCAAATGCCATAAATAATTACTGGCTTGACCAGATTTTATTCACATGATGTGGAATTTTCTATAGAGTTGACAGAGATTTAAATTATGTTTTAAAAGAAATGTTTTATAGATTGTAAACTAGAAAATCCCAAAGATGGGCCATTATCAAGTTTAATATGAAGAAAACTGCATGGTGACTGATTTCATTATTTGTATTAAAAATATTCTAAGCCATGACTATCATTTATTTTTAATTTAATGCATTTTACTTTGTACCTAGCGATAAAAAAGATTATTTGATTGAAATATTTCTGCTTTCCATTAATGTCTTTATAGCTTTTTGCATTTTAATCTATTTTATTTGTGTGTTTTAGGATTTATAGATTTGTCTTAATCCTTTGTCTAATAGCAGAATATAAGTAAGATGCATTGAACAGGCAAAGCTTAGCGTTTCGATTTAGGAGTAGGCTTGCAACATTGTACTACATATTAAACATGGGAAATATTTTCTAACTTGTTTTTATTTTTTTCTTTTTCTCTTCTCAATTTTATGTATTCTGCTGCGTTTGTTGAAAATAATATGTATTTTGATCACTTTTTTATGAATTTATGTCATTGGCTTGTGTAAGAAAAAAATTATGATTCAAATTAAATGAATCTTCAAATACACATTAGCATTTACTAACATTTATTTTCCTATCTTTAGCAATAAAAACCATAAAGAATAGTTGAGTTTGAAATATATTGAGCTTTTAAAGTGTAAACAAAAAAAAAGGCATGTAGTTAATTTTAAAATGGTGTTCGTGATGAATGTCGGCACATCAATGAAGCTTCACATGCAAATATAAGCAGCTATAATTCATGTCACATTCAGTAAAATATGGGCTAAAATGCTAAAATAATAGGAGGGTAAGGAAAAATAACAATCTCTGAAGGGCAGCTGTCTCACGCCCTAGCTTGGAGAAAGGCTGTTCAATAGGATTACTGTCCTCTCTCATAACCTATCAGTCTGCTGATCAGAAATTCATAATGCAGGCCATCTATTTTTCAGCTCCTGCAAGGTTGCATGATTGAATTTAAATGAGCAAATGCCAGAAGTGGGCTTTGACATTCACTCCTCATACTGTCTTTTTCTTTCCCCTGCTTGCCACCATCTCAGAGCATGCAAATAGGAAGCTGCGATGATCACAAAATGGAGGATTTCAGTAGAGCGAGGGAGAGGAAGAAACAAAAATAATGTAAATGTTTGCTGACATGCTGTCAGCGGAAAAATAGCTATTGTTGAAACTACTCGTGTTGAAATTAGAAGAATTAAAATTATCTCAGAGCGTCTTTGGACTGTCCTCCATTTGAACCAGCCATTTGCAATCTCTGTTTGATGCTGTTGATAATTAGCTTACAGAAGTGTATTGTGGCCAAAATTGTCTTGGAGTATAATGATATATAATGCTGCAAGAAAGAGCGAATTTAGATCCCGCTAGTGAATAAATAGACAAATTCTGCAGGAGAGCATAATGTCAGTGGTGTCGCTTATGGGTGTACCTTATTAGTTCTAACAGGCTGGTTAGCATGAGGTCACCTCCACAACTGCTGCTTGCCACAGCAGGGTCATGCGTCTTCAGGCTAAAACCAGGGGAAAGCAAGCTGAAGATTCTGTCAGATCAGTCCAGCATGCAAATTTAGTGTTTTTTTTTCCCCTTTGTGTCTCTAAGTGCATGTGTGTTTTTGCCTGTGCATGTATGTTTTTTTTCCCTCATTCTCTACTCTAAACTCCAACAGCACCCCCCCCCCCCCCCCCAACACAGCAACCCACAGTCCTTGCTCA
Source organism: Ginglymostoma cirratum (assembly GCA_024137785.1). NCBI lineage: Eukaryota > Metazoa > Chordata > Chondrichthyes > Orectolobiformes > Ginglymostomatidae > Ginglymostoma > Ginglymostoma cirratum. The sequence goes on from JAHRHZ010000222.1 coordinate 18,255,492, forward strand.
CTATCTGCAGCACCATGTGATGCTGTTCTGGGCATAGTAGATAAAAAGAAGTACATCAACAGAAAAAGGAAATAAGGGACAGTAGCTTGCATCTTGCTTTATTTTTCACCACGTTGCCTCTTTGATTTGGATGAAATTACACATTTGCATGTACATTTGGGCAAATTAAGCCAAGTTTTTCCCTACTTACATATTTCTTAAAATGAACATTTTTTTTGTTTTAAAAATTTGGTTTACTCTCAATATGGCTGACTTTTAAAAATGAGTAACCTATCATCCCTTGGATATCTTATTTTGGAATTACATTTTAATCAAAAATAAAATTTAGTTTCCCTTTAAAATATGAGAATTTTTTAAGCTATGGTTTTCGGTTGTAGCTATTGCCACTGTCATAAATGTTTTCATCAAATTCAGTTGCACTGAAGAGAGTCTCTAGACATGTGATTAAACCTTTCACTTACAGCATGTTCAATCAATCCAATGTCTACCCCTTTACGTGACATTTTGGTCTGAATTTGTGCCGTAGACTATTTATTTACTTACCGGTTATTTTTGTACCGAGAGAACCCAGTTTTGAATATACGTATGTATGTATGTATGTGATTTTTGCTTTTAGTTTTTCTAACCCCAGGCTTATGTTTGCATTGAGGTTCTAGCCCCAAACCACCAACTCCTCAGAGCACCGTCTGGAAAAGTGACTCTTACAAGTTGTGAAAGCCTTCAGGTTTTCCTTTGTAAAGCGTTTAACTGTGACCCACCCCTCCTCTCTTCCCTCCCCCTATCCAAGGCTTCATGATGTCTTGCCTGCTGGCTTAACATGTAGTTGTCTTTTTATTTTTTATATACCAGTCACAACTCAGGGAGAGGAGGGGAAAGCAAAACCTTGAAGGATGGAGCTCAAAATTCAAAGCAGCCACAGGGAATTCCAAGGCAAGAACACAAGGCAAACAAGCTGAGGTAAGGCAGTTCTATCGCTTACCTCGTTTTATTTATGTCTTCAGAGTGAGAGACTTTAAAAAACTTGTACTTCACTGCCAAAGGAGATGAGCATGGAAATCATGTGAATATGCAAAGTAGGCACAGAGGCTGCGTTTGTGACACGTGTATGTGTGTATCCATCTCCCCACCTCCTTGCCTCAGCGTCTGATCCTCAACAGATTGCTGTTGTTTCTTCTGATCACAAGCCCTGTGTGCAGAGGGGGGCTTGAAGCTCAGAATCATGACATGATTGCACTGTTTTTTAATGTGCGCTTTTCTAGCTCATTTGCATGTCAAAGCGACGGAGGTGTGAGGGCAGAGATTAGTATGGATATGACATAATGATGTAATGAATTGAATGTGATCGCTTATGCAAGTAAGCAGGAGAGGATTTTTGATTTACTGTATAAGGTTGATTAGTGCCAGGGGCTGTCGGAATGCATTCTTTATTAAGGCTGATTTTTTTAAAAAAAGAATTGATAGTACTTTTCAGTTTTATTTGTTTGCACTTTACTTCATCATAATTTTTAAACCTGATTCTATTTACGTGGAGTTTCATTAAACACGAAGCTTAGCTTGACAATCATTGCTGAATTTTATAGAAGCTACAACTGTATTTATGTGAACAAAAGATGCTGAATTAAGTATATAACACAGAAATATTTCTACATCTATTATTGTTGGTTTTTTAAAATTTATTAATATGGATAAATCTATAGAGTTTATATTTAACAAATCCAAAGCTAAGTTATAACAATACTACCACGAGTGACTAAAACAGACGTGTGTTTGCAATTAAAGTCTGGATTGTACAAAGGTTCTACCCAGCTCCCTGTACACATATTTGTTCAGAGTTGGCAGAATTTAATTTAAATGTCAAAATTATTGTTATTTTTGTTGAATTAAAAAAAATTCCCAAATTCTAATCCTTACCTGTTTTTTCCAATAAAAATAATTTTAAAAGATAAAATAGAGCCTACCACTTAAAAAAAGCAAAATTTACAAAAACAGGAGAAATTCCTTGTTTTGCACAGATATAATGCCAGATATTTATTCATTTTTATATGTCATAAATCAAGTAAAATAAGTTTTTGTGTAAAGAATGAAACTCTGTTTCTTCCTTACCTCGTGTTTTAACTTGTAGAATGTTTGCTTTGCAACACACTGTAAGCTTACAATTGTGACAGAGCTCCCACCGAAACCCTAGTCTGTAGTGCCACCTCCACATCAAAGAAAGGCAGAAAAGAGGATTATTACTATTGATCCACCCAAGGGGATCATTAAACATCAGTATCAATCCACAAATCAGCAGTCTGTGGTAGTTGCTTGGGCAGTCATTGGCAATTTGTCCCTATTAGATGGCCTTGCCCGGAGGTGTCGATGATGAGAGTGTATCTTTATCAGAACTTCAGATAGTAATTTTATATTTCTTAGGAATTTCACTAGCCATATCAGTATGTGAAAACGCAATACTTTAGTCTTAAAAAGTGACATTGGATTAATGCATGCATTGCAGTATGATCTTTCATGAACTGCACCCCCCACACCCCAATTATTCTTCTTAATAGCAGTAGATGTTTTTAACTTTGTGGTTTATTATTGGTTAACTATAAGATTCATCAGTAATTCCCCTGCTACCAAAAGCAAACATCACACTGTTATGAGATAAAAAAGTGAAAAACATGTTACATCAATTGAGGGATATATACTATATATAAGGAAATACTAATCTGATTTCATTAGTAATTTACAAATCAATAACTGATATTGATCTTCCGTAATCATAAATCCATGGTGATTATTTCTGAGTACTCCCATTCTTTCAGGTTTCGATCATAAGCAATTTGGATGCCTCAGATGCAGTGTAGTAAAATACTTTCCACCATGTATTTTATTCATTTAAAGACCTTATTGTGGTATATTGATTTAATGTTTGTCTCTACATGAACTTGACATAATTCTTATATTCATGTACGTTCACTATTAAAAACACGACTGGTTATGTCTTTTTCAGTTGCCATGCAGTGAAGATGTTTTCTTTAGAATGAATCTATAGTTACTTTAAAGGTGATAGCAATTGTTCTGTATAATCCTTGTCTGTTTAAAACTCCACATGATCATTTGGGCTTTTTCAAATTATTTACAGATTTAGTCATTGGCTGTTAGTGGCAACTTATTTTAAACAATTAAGCAATGGAGCTGCTATTATACAAAATACAACATTTAAATATTAGGAAATTTCAGTAAAGTTGTTATTGTTTATCATGGCACAGATGATCGCGTTCATGGTGTCATCACTGTAAAACATTAAATGGCTAAAATGAAATTAAAACATTGTTGCGATAAATGAATTGACTGCAGTGAGTTAATTAAGGCCTATTACTGATTAACTAGTTTATTTTCACACAAGTGTAGGCTTTAATATTTAGCAAAATATGTTATGTATTGAATGCTTATTCTTGAACAATTGTTGCAAGTAGCATAAACTATGCAATTTACACTTTTTTAACCTATTGTGGACAATTTACGACATTGAATATTTTTAATTACATTTCCAAAAGACTTTGATAACAAGGATTTTGGGAAGAATTATTTATAAATGGAAAAGCAGATCAGAAACCTGAATTAATTCAATATAATAATATAGCTATTTACAATTTTGCTTAATGTTTGTTTCTGACTGAAATGCATGAAGCATTGATTTGAGCATAAACAGAAAATCAAAAAGTGTTTCTGTTGTCTATTATCTTCATGGCTAATCAAGTCACTGACTTGTATTAAGACAATGTTGTTGTAATTCACCTGTACATCGTTTTTAAATTTATTACTTACGTTTGTGACATTTTCAACTGACAGAATGGCCTGATAATTTTCAGCAGCTCTATGCATCGTGCGCACAGAAAAATAGTATTTCAGACTATCCAGCATAGATATATAGTTGCTATGTTTTGGTAAGTTTTTTTCAATAATTATAACACTATATTTTGTTGGTTTTGGTCAGGCTCAAAGATCCTTATTTGCTTTCCAAAGGTTTGTCTTCTTCACAGTCTTCAATGAATATTTTTGAAGTTAAGCTGTGTAACACAAATTGCTGTTTTGTTTCTAATTTTTGCTCTTTGTCAATAAGATTGGAAGTTCCACACATTTATTGTTGATCACCCATGGGGTAGACCATTTTTACTTTAAAATTGGGCTTAACTGAAAACATGCTACTGCAGAAAGTTTAAAGTTACATCTTGACTAAACAATTCAGTTTAATGACAAAAAATTGCCTGTAAGAGCATTAATGTAAACAGATGCACAAAAATAGCAGGAGGAATAATTTCTAGAAAAACAGAGGCAACTTTAATAAACCTGATGCCTCTTCATTTAGAATATGCCACATATGCACATGTAAACCTATTCTTTTCCCCTTTCAAAAGCTTGTTTCTAAATCTAATCACCAGTAATCATTAACATTTAAACGAACAAACCTTGCAGTGCCATTCGGTTGTTTATTGGAGCTCAGTTGTCAATTAAAATATATTCCTAGACTAGTTTCAAATTTTATTCCATTGTTTTGCATGTTTAGTACATGTTCATGCATGCTTTAGCCATGAACAATTCACGGAGAATATAGTAATTTTCTTTTTAATATGGCTTTATAAAAAATCAACTCGTACTATGCAGTTTTCATAGATTTTTATAATATTAATTATAACTTACAAATTACTGACAAGATCAGAAGTAATTCCATAATGCTGTCAAAGTCTTCATTTTTCTCTGTCAATGATGGATGTAGCAGAAGTGGCTTCCTGGATCATTAATGTTTCTCATAGCTTTTGAGTTTTATTAAACTCAGTGCATCTTGCACACTAGTAGTCACTTGCGTTTCCATGACCATGATTACTATATTACCATGAAATAACATAGGATAAGCCTTTTCTTGACTACAAAAATGGTACTACGTAAAAAATAACTGAAAGGAAATTAATACTGACTACTAGTCTGGCTCGGCCAACCCCAACTGAATACCTTCCAGATTTTTCTTCCTGCAACCTCTTTGCCTTCCTCAGTTACAGTATAATGACTTAACTCTTTTGACCCGGAGTTTTGTCAGTGAACATTAACATATATTTGTAAGGTATTTGTATGCCTTTGGAAATTTGTATTTAATGATTGTTTCAAAGCTGAAGAGCATCTGCAATGTTGAAAATGAATGCACAAAATCCTGTTCCTTCAGTTGAATCAATGAGCTTGATTTAGGCTCATAATATTTTGTGCTAAATAATAAATTTCAGCGGACTGTTAAATGCAAAATCAATTTATTTATCAAACATTGATATATACCATGCTTTGTATTTCCGACATAAACAGTGTTCAACTAACAGCTACACTCCCATTGATACCATTCTATTCACATTTCCGAGAAGTAAGAAATACAATATAAGGAACTACTAAATTGCATATAATTAATGGATGTCTTTACCATATAATTATAAATAACTACATCCCACACTTTTGTTTTGTGAGCAAATAATATTAAATTTTCAAAGACCTGAGTTCATGATTTTAAATGGCTGCTTTTGCAAATTAATGCCTGTAGATGGCATTGCAGTCTATCTTCTCTGCTTTGTGAAATCTGATTTTAAGGCTTTGCGTATCTCACTATTGTGTAAAATGAGAGCTTTTTAGACAAAGGATTTTTTTATTGGAATCTAGTGATATATTGGTAATTTTCTTAGTTTTTAAAACCTGGAGAAGGCAGTGGCATATTTGCTGTATTGTAAATGTACTTTTGTTTATAGTTTTAATTCTAAAACAGCAATAAATACAGAAGGATATTGTATTTGACTCATGCAAACAAAGGAGCATTCTGACTATTATCCTTGAAAGATTTTGTAGTTGAATGTATCAATGCATATGTATGATACATACATTAGACTATTATTTCAAATACAGAGACAGCTTCATAGTGCCTTTGACTTTTTCAGAATTTAACTGTTTCTCCAATACATTTTTATGAGGTTTATTTTTTTCCCAGGGTCCAGCTAATTGTGTTTGTGTTCAAAATTTGTGCCTTTTTTCTTGCTATTACAGCCTTTTTATTTAATGGTTTTTCTGGTAATATGCAGGCATTACTTTTAATTCTTTTCAGATTTTTTTAAACAGAATCACAAATTTAGATTTGCTTAACCCAGAAAAGCAATGCCTTTTTGTCTAATGTCCTATACTATGCATTCTTGTTAGCATTACATTTGGTTATAGAGTCCCTGAAGAATCATATTTACATTAGATGTAAATGAAACAAAGAATAGCTCAGTTAATGTGCTGCATTTTGGTAAATGAAGATAGATTTTTTTTCCAAAATAATCTCTAATTTTTTTTACTGCTATAAAAGAAATGTTGATTACTTATGAATTAAGTAAGCTTTATTTTTATATTGCCTGTCTCCTTGACGACTATTGATGTCAGTTCAATTCTTGACATTTTCTCATTTGGTAAGATTTCAAAATTGCCATCATCCTGCCAACGTGTCATGAAAAAATTGTATGAAAAATCTAATGGGTGTCTGCTCTGATCGCCTTCACCCGTGGCAGGAAAGACAAAACTGATGAAATGTGAAATGTATTCAGAGTGGTTTGAGACAACAGAGTGTCAATAACCCCTTTCGTCTTGTTATGCTCAATGCAGCATATATGCTTGTCGTGACACTTAGGTTTGTAGAATTTAGATTAACATTTTTCACATTCACCTAATGTGTTGATTTATTTCTAAATGAAAGTACTAAAAATATCTGATACATGGAATGAAAATAAAGAATTCTATCATAGTTGAGGTTGCTGTTAATTTTATTTTGGTATGTGTACGATTTCAAACAATGTATATACAGAATGTGTTACTGGATTATGGGATGAGGTCAAAAAAGCATCTACCTTTCCCATTCGTTAAGTTAAAGTAATTTTTATGTGATAGGTTTTTCCGTCTAAGTTTTTCCATCATTAAATCAGAAATTCTCGATAAACGGTCAGTTAGCATTTTGCGATATACACTGGATGTCTTTGGTATGAGTAGGAATTGTCCTATTCAGCTAGCAATAATTTCATCACTTGCTTCTGCATGGCGTGCTTTATTCTCAAAGAAAACGCATGTCCTTGTTATCTACTCCGCAGTGCTTTTTTCTACTTCTCTTGCTTACTAAACTTGGCTGCTGCAATCATCCTTTTGTGTTTAATGCCTATCTGATATATTTCTCACTACCTGCATGAGGTTTTATTCTAGTTGGCAGGGTTTTTTTGTAAACAATCAGGCAAATCCTAAAAATATTTGGGGAAAGGCTACCTTTAATGATGAATATAAAATAACGTTTCCTTTATTTAACTTGCAATAGAGAGGCACCTTACAAAATGGAGGCACTGACATTTGTTCCTAAATGATTATAGTGCATCTGTATCATTTAAGAATATTCATATTTTTACTTGTATTAAACTGTTCGTTATACTAGACATCGACTGGCAAAAATAAATTAATTTAGCAATTTTAAGAAAAGAAGTACAATAGTGTCTTTGCAGCAAAAAGGTGATTTATTATCTGACAACTACAGATTCACTTTAGAATTGGTGTTGCATAGTATTTATTTTTAAATAAAATATATTTAAAGAATGATTTTTGCTAAGTTATAATATGTAAAAATTAAAGTGCAAATCACTAGATAAAACATTTCTGTTAAAAGCTTTGTGTATTGTGCTGTAATGTGACATTTATAACATGGGTATTTGATACAACGTTTTAATTCTTCAGTTTTATATTTTGTAAGACTATTTAATCATTCATCGATTTAGTTTGATTTTTTATTAATGCAATGTGCACTCTAAATAGAAAAAATATATTTTAATCAAAGTAATTTTTTACATTTTAATTTATATACTTCATTTCAGGACTGAAGCTACAAAAAATTTCATTGTAGATGGAATAGATTGCACTGTATTTAATGGCTCACATTTGTTGCGCTTGTTCTAATTAGTCTGAAAATTATGAAGTTTGTATACAGTGGTCTCATTCATCCCTTTTTTTTCATGGATCTAGTGAATGGCTTGTGAAGAAAATATGACAGCTGAAAAAGCATTTTTTTTTTTCAAAGAGTAAATCAAATTAGAGTATTTGGAGGAAGAAGTGCCAGCCTCAGGAATCATAAAGAAATGAGGGTAAAAAGGACTAGCGCTGAGACCAAACATGCGTATAGTGCCTACTAAAATATACCTTCTTCATATTTTCTTTGAACTCAGTCAGGGGTATAATTGGAATCCAGACATCAAAGAATTCCAACACTCAATCTATCTCTTTCATTCAGTCGTTTTTATAATTCTATATTAATCTTATATTTGTCAAATTCTGTCCTTAATTTTTCTCCAATCCATTTTGTTTAGTAATTGAAATACAGTTTCTGAATTATTTTGTTCAATATGAAGCACAACCAGTAGAATGTAGGATGCGATATCGAATGTGGATTGCTTAATATGTTTGCCTAAAAGCACTCTGCTTTTTATGTTGCACATTGATATATTTCTTAAAATAAATGCTGTAATTGGTTAGAGGTTGCGTCAGAAATGTAACTGCAGTTGAGTCCTGGACATTATTGCATTCAAAGAATGCACCTATTTACGGTAGGCACCAATTGTCTATTTGGTCAATAAGAGAAACTAGCTTTGTAAATGATTAAGAAATATCAAATCCTCAGTTTAATATGCATATTATCACCAAAATAATATTGCCTTGATTTTATATATTAAGGTATTATTCTTTAATGCAATAATTAACATGTAGCTTCATTTTGTTTGTTTATTATAGGTGCCAGCTTCTTCTATGAAAAAAGCCATTAAAGTACATTTCACAAAAACAACATCAATAAAATGCAAATGCATTACACTACAAGCCTATAGTTCTGTAAAGTAAGTGTGAATCCAAACAGTAGTGACACTAGTGGTCAATTTTACTATATGTCCTTTTATTTGAAATAGTGTCTTAATGCGATGCATGAAATTTGCAGCATTGAAATGACTCCTTTCCATTTGAATGTGGATTTTGAAACAAAGCATTAAATATTGTATCTGATATGAAAGTATACAGTAACCAGATGTACTTCTCCTAATTCATTAAAGCTAATCTGACAAAACCATTCCTTGGATAGATTACATCATACTTGCAATGAGAATAAAATATTTCTGTCACTTGGGGCTATTCTTTTCTTTGGAAGGGGGACAGTGTACATATAGTACTAGTTACTTTTATCATTCTTACAGTGAGCAGAATTTGAACTTAATATTCCATGAAATAAGGCAACACCATCAAGTCATTGTAATCACTTCAGGTTAATAGAAGAAGTAAAATTGTCTTTCTCGCACAGATTAGAGCAAGACAGCATTATTAAAGTTTTGTGGACAGGCAGTTAAAATATATCCTCTGTGGCTGACGCAAGTCTTTTCTGTTTGGATGACAGCTTTTCAAATCTTAATAGGCTGCTCATTTCTGGTCTGAGAGTTTTCAGCACTTCTTTCGAATGTGGGCTGTAACAGGAGGTAAAAACTGACATAACGAAGTGTCATGTATTGCAGAAACCTTTATTCAGTAAGTGCCCTGTGATAAATTGGTGTCAATAAGCAAACAATTAGAAATAGTTTGTGCCACCCTTAGGGCCATTTTCATGATTTGATTTCTAAACCCTTTTCGTACTCTTGTTCGTTATTATGCAAAATAGAACTGGTGTGCAGAAGCAACTAATATACACAAACACACATTTTAGATATATGTATTTTATATGTATGTAAATATATACATGTATTAGTTGAATAAACAAAACTATTTCTTCGGAATAAGCTTATCACGTTTTTAAAAAATGTGACCCCTCCGTTTCATGCATATTTGCACTATCATTAGTGTATACTTGCAGGAATTATGGTGAAGGCTGACCTTATTATAAAAGATATCCTCATTTCCCTGAGTAATTCTTTTATATCCACAAGCAAAACATAGTCTTTTTTATAAATTTACAAAACTGGATTACTGTAAATAAATGATCACATGCAGAGTTTAAACAAATAGAATGCAAAATAAGGAGTGCTGATTTAAATTGTACAATTGAACCGCTTTTTTTTAATGCCAGCATTTTGTTAAGATATTTATCTCCTTTGCTTGTTTTATTATCCAGCTATGTATTACATTGTTAGCAGTTTCCTTTCTGATGTGAAGCTATTACAGGTTTGTATATGCTTTTACTTCTTTTAAGCTTGCAAGCAATATCTTCGCTGAATATCATGTACTCTTGTATTAGTATGGATGCGAGGTTGTATACTGTGCAGGTTATAGGTCAGAGGCTTTAAATACCAAGCAATTTTCTACTCAGAAATGCAGTAAACCACAGCTTAAATGTGTAAAAGTACCAGCATCAGGATGGAATAAATTTCTCCCTGAAAAACATTGGCTGTCACATTTCTGGCTGTTTCCGTTTAATATTAGTGCACAACCAAAAATGGAAAGGATAGCTGTTGGATACAAGCATACATCAAATATGCATGCGTTAAGATCACAATGCACAAAACTGCTGTCTTACTCTCAGCATGCTGAATTATAATGTTCTGTGTTTGAACATTTTATGGACCAAATACCACAAAATTAATATTTTGATATGATGGAGATTTATCCTTTAGGCTTTGCGAAGATGCATTTTTTTCATTTTATATATCAAAGTTACAGGATTAGTACATTCTAATATGAATGAAAAATCAAAAAATATCCAGATACTTCAGATGTATCTGAAGAAAAACAAATTTACTTTACTGTAAAATCAGGTTGTAATTATTCAGGCAAAGAATGATTCAAAATAAACATAAAATTCTAGCAAGAAAAATCAAACCGTAGAAATGGCAAGAAGATATGAAACAAATCTTGTATTGAAATGTAACCTGACTTTTTGGTACATCTTACAAATGATGTGACACTCATGTGAGCAGCCAAAAATATGGTTAATTCTGGAAGACTGGGGCCTGCTCACGGTAAGGGGTTGGTGGGGGATTCTTGGTTTTATATTATTACAGCTCTGATGCTGCAATAGCCTCAGACAGCATTCATAGCAAAATAGCAACCCTTTTGTTATTTATAGCATCCAGTATTTGAAAGCGGTGCAGAAAACCTCAATTTAATAACTGTGATTTTGTTTCATCAAGCAGTCAAATCTCGTCCAATTAGAGGAGCTTTTTTTCCACAGGATATATATTTATGAAAAAGGATATACATTGGTATCTTGATGGTAATGAAGTTCTTGGCTCACTTCACAAAATATAAACTTAAAATACTGTTGATGGCTGATTCTCTTGTGAGAAAGTTAAAACTACCACAACAGCCACAGGGTGCATGGAGTTTTGTGTGGTTATGATTAATACGATCTAGTCAAAGAGTAAAATATGTAATTTTGGTTGGAACTTGCACTTCTAGTAGGTACAGTTGCAACATTCAACTATTCCATTAAGTAAAATTGACTGAATTGAAAAATGTTTTGCAGTTCTAGGGCTGATATTTCAGTATCATATCTTTACAGTGTTTGTTGCTGCAGGTTAAAGAGCCTTTAAAATGTGAGCCTTAAATGACCACAATTAAAGTGAAGAATTTAAAAATAAACTGTTAGTGGGAACGGAATAAAGTTGGCATTTTACTTGCATCGTCATTTAGCTATTATTTCATTGGTACTGATACACATTTCTGCAAAAATATATCAAAGCAACTTAAAAATGCTTGCACAGACTATCTTGCCTTTCAACCTGTTTATGATTTCATTCATAATGCATCATTTTAGGATCAGTAAATCATCTCTTTAGCTATAAACAGTTTCAAAAAAGAATAAATCCTGAGATTTTCTAATGTTCTTGCAATAATGTCAATCACTAACACATGGAATGATTTATTTAATAGATTGATTATTTCATAGCAGGCCTTTCTGGGGCCCAAAAAGCACTTGAAAGAATAAATTTAATGTGGCCTTGTGCTCCAGGAGCTGAGGAGGTGACAGAAACATGAAATAATTTATATACAGTCTTCTAACTGTTTTATATCCTGCTTTGTGGTCATCCACTGTGAAGCATTCAATTCTTTCAGCGAGTATCCATCGTACTTTAAAGTACAGTTTAAATTAGCAAAAATGTAAATTGATGGTTTACCATGCAATGTCTTATCATAATTTATTTATGAGATGTGTCATGTACATTGCAGAAGAACAAGTGCATGCAGAAACCCACATAGGTACGTGAGCAATACTGCGTGTATGTTGTGATTAGAGGTATGATATTTTTTATCCTCCTCCAGAAGCGTTGAGCTGAAGCATGGTGTGTAACATTAAAGATTTAGAACCTTTTTTATTCCAGTGCACAAAAGTATATATGTGTTGCAGTACTGAATGAAATTAAAAGGTAGTGCCTTAAAACACTGTGTTTTGTTGTATTTTTCATGTATTATGAACCTTATCAATTGAATATCTATATCATGTCTTAATGGTATCCTTTAATGTAGATGCAGCATATGCTCAAGCCATTTTGAGACTACCTATACAGCTGTGTTAATAACAAACCCCCAGAATTGTGCGTCATTATAGGCCTCTTGATTCGGCCATGACATGTCATTAACTTGATTTTCCTCTGTATTGAGAAACTATTGGGACAGTCTCTTGTCAGAGAATTGCACGTTTGCACTGTGCAGATTTTAATATCTAGGAACTTAATGACCTGGCCTAGTAGCATACGTCAGCGCTAAACCACAAAGTAGCTACATCTGTTTCGGCTTTGTTCAAGATACTGAGGGAGGGGGGAGCATTCCATGGTCAGGGGCCAAACTGCATGTCATATTTCATTACCTTCATTAGCTATTACAGAGGGTCTATTATGAAGATAGCAACCTCTGTTAAAAAACAATTTTAATGTGGAAATCACAAAGTCAAGCACAAAATTGTTTTGTTAATGGAGAGATTATTTTTTGAGAACTGTTGGTTTTTGTAGTAACATTACATTGATTTGGGTGTACAGTTTTAAAACTAGGAAGGAAAAAATAGTATTGCATCCTTTGATTTGTATTGATGAAAGACTACTATAGGCTCTTACATTTATTTTCCATTAGTATATGTAGTAACGCACATCCTTCTAATTTAAATAATAATTCACTATCCAAATAAGTAATTAACCTTTTGATTTGTGAGGGTAGGACCAAGAAAAGAGCTGCAACAGAATTTGCAATCAGTTGATAGAAATTGCATTGTACACATCATTTTGATTTACACGATAATTCTGAAAAATCCTTATTATTATCATGGGGCTTGGGACATCAAAGGAAAAAGAAACAAAACACTGAATGAGTTGCTTTGATTCACAGGTATTAATGTTTTCCAGTCAATTGGACATTTGCAACACTCTGCACAACTGGGTTTACCATGTCGATCTACTCACCCAACCCCCTCTGCTACCTCTCACCTCCTCCCAACCCCCAACACTCTTATTTGATTGCTATCCCCTCTCTTTTGATGTATGAAGTTTTTATAACTATCCTGCCAAAATTCATCACAGGCACAATGTTGGACATTTCTCTCGTAATTTATAGCAGTCGTCTGTATGAAGCAGTTGTGGGAAGGTCCATTACTAAGTTGCTTGTTGTTGTGGTTCCAGAAGAAGGCAACACATCAATCACGAGCTGTAAGACCCAAAAGTCCATCAGATTTACAGTGTAATAAAATTACATTCCGATGAAACTACCTGTAACTTATTCTGTAACTTGCTGGGCAAAAATGCATGTTGAATACAATATAGGCATATCTTTATTCCATATGTATTATGCAGTTGCGATTGGAGAGCTGAATACATCTTTGAAATCAGCTACAAAAACCATGAGGCACAATACTGTGTGCATTTTTATTTAACTGTGAAACTACGTTTAACAGAACCTTCTAGCTACTTGGCATTTGAGGGTTAAACATCTTGACAGGGATTTTCTCCCAAGTATCAAAATTCCTGTTGTTTTGTAAATGAGATATTTATGATTATCAAAGTACAGGGATGGGTGTCACAGTGGAAAAAAAGGAAAAAAAAGTATTTTTGGTATTGATTGCTTTTTTGAGCTTAGGCACCTTAAGGACTGAAAAGGATCCAGGGAATATAATAAGACAGGGGACATCAGCAGCACAAGGGGCATGACCTTTATTTGCAATCATAGCCGAGATTTACAGTTTATTACTGATAGCTTTCATAAAGAGCCATTCAGTTCCGAGGTGAGTGGTTTGTCATCTGGAAATGCAATTAACTTCGTCCTTATCCCAATCCCTGGTCTAGATGTGAACAGCGCTCCAATAACACCACATTTTCCCTAATTTCATTTTATTCTCACGGATCTATCCTTTGAGCATTAGTGGAATTGCATATTATTATCCATCCACAGTGCCTAAAAGGCACTTGTGAATATTTTTAAAATTGATTACATGATTGTTCAGGGTCGTTGTGGCATGCACTTTGCCTTTATGTGACAAAAAAAGGGTGAATCATGCTTAGAGTAAATGCTTGGTGAGTTAATTAAAAAATGCCTGGACAACTTAGAAAAAAAAGAGTCTCAGAAAAAGAAACAAAATTAAAGTGGCATCATTTTCATGTAGCCAGTCTACAATAAGACTAAAGTTGATGTTAAACTGTGTCATCTTTCATCTTTGCATTTGTAATTAATTGGCAGATCCAAACATATTATTTCTTTAATTTTGCCAGAGCTGAAAAAAATGGTACTTGAGTAAGACAGTGATATTACTATCTAAATTTGTTCAAAACATTCTTATAAATATTATTGATCACATTAGAAGCTATTAATTAAAAATCAGAATTCCAAACTTGTTTGAAATTTTGTAGAAAATTATATGGATGTAGGACTTGACTGTATTTTTCATTGTACCATACATTTGTCAATAAAAGTATATTCTCTATTTTATAGTTAAAGTTCAATAATGACTCAAAATTTTTCTTTATGTTTAATAATGTTGCTGAAGTTTCAACACTTTATCCAATTAAACATTAAAATGCCTGCACTGCAGTTGGTTAGTTGTCTGAAAGGCAATAACATAAGATGTGATTATAATTTGCTAACGTTTAGGCAAGTTGAATGAAGAATATATTGATAGTTTGAATCCTTTCCTGGTGTTATTTCTGAATTTTGGTAGAAACGACAATGATATTCAGATTTATGAAAACCCTTTGTCATGAGGTGGTGATTAAGAGCTGTGTTTCAAGGCACTGGTAAATATGAACATTAATTTTAAGCTAACTAATTCGTAGATCTTTGATTGAAGCATTCTTCAGTTTGATAACTTGCATTAAAACTTTTCAATATAAGGAACTGTATAGGATGTATTCTAAACGTAATTCTATTTTCTGTATTTTTCAGTTATTAAATGTTGCAACTACTGTGCACAGTATGTGCCAGGTCTTTTTCATGGAAATACTTGTAGTGATATAAATACAGAAGGCACCAATACATTAAAGTCAAATGGGTAAATATTTCATGTTAGAAATAATTAATCTCTATATTTTAGCAAGTGTTAACTTTCTTTCATTCCTTTAATGATGCACTTGATTTTTTTGTAATTTTTTTTCGCATTCTTTGTCTTCCAAGCAACAACACATTCTCCATGGCTCCATCAAGTCTGCTGTTAGGATGATCTATTTGGTGATCTTCATGCACCAGCTTAATTGCTTTTCAAGTTGTTTTGCTGTTGCTGCTGCTGCTGTTAACAGCAGACAGAGGGATGGTTATACCTCGTGGGGCCACCTCAAAAAGATTATTGGCTCCTTTAAGAGTGGTAGTGCTGCTCCATTCATATAGAGAAAGATCTCCTTCTTCTCCATCCATCCTCCTATTTGTTTGCATTGACACCTTGTGGCTATCAGTTCGTATTTTCTACAGATCAGTTTGCTTGGAGTTCCCGTTAGTTTATTAGTGCGTCATTGAGTTTACACTCAGTTCCCAGCAGTTTGCTTTCTCTGTCTGTCACGAGGCAAATAATTGCAAACACAAAAGAGCATAGAGGTGGAGCTACCAGTCAAATATGTGCTACTTTACTGTTACATTTGAACTCTCTAGTCCCTCAAATAAGTTCAGTTTCCATTTTTGAAATGGGTGGTAGCTTTAAGTAATGCTTGTTTGGAGATCAATGAGCTCTCATTCTTGAATATTAAATTCTTTTCACACATTTCAAAATAGATACCTTTTAGTAGGCGGCTTTTTCCCAAACGGAGCATATTGTACAGGCATAAATAATTACCACTAAGAGAGATGCAAAGTGAGAAACAGTGGATGGAATCTTATTGGGGCCAAACGATGTGAGGAATGATGGAACTTGTAGCAGAAATGTGCAGGAAGTCCTGGAAAATCTGCCTGAGCATCAGTGGGATTTGCTGCATCTTCTCTGTGTCTGCTGAACAGCAAGATACTAGTGAAGGGGAATTAAAGCCTGTTAAACACCTTATTAACAGTGCAACTTGAATAAGTAATTTCCTATCTTACCAAATGTGCTGAGCAAACTAGACACTGAGAATTTTTGACATGTCAGAGCAGGTACCTGGTACCTTCAGCTTGTCACTTGCTGTGTTGAGTCTGCATGTTGCTCAGCGCCAATCAGCATCTCAGGGCAAGGTTCAGACACACGCATTCCCTGTCCATGGACATTGATATCTCACATTTGCCAGAGCCTCACGACCATCATGGCACCTCTCTGATACACTTGTAGGGTGCTTGGGAAGCACAGACTTATATTGCTACCACAAGCTACTAGCGGTTGTGAGGGGACTGTGCACCCAGACACCCATTCACAAATTGTATTCACATATTGGACCAGGCTGCATGTCAGGGTCATACCTTCACTTTCCTTGTTTTAGTGTGCCATGCTTTTTAATATGTTGGCACTTCAACCATACTTAAAAGCTTTCTGTACTGCCGAACTGAGGTGCTTTTTTGCAGAGAAACACAGATGGGCTGCTTTTTAGTAGGAACCTATCAGGGTGAGGTCCGACACCTTTCTGTATGGCATACACTGAGACCTCAATCTACCATCTACAGCAAGTGCTAGCTGCCTGCACGACAAACATACTACACATTTATTTGACCAGATGGGTGCGGAGGTCACTGTCCACCAGGTGTTCCTGGTATTGTCAGTCATGGGCAAAATCTGCACAAAGTCCAGGGGCTTGGCCACAGTCATTCATCCATTTGGGATATTCATACTCAGGGGACTTGTCCAAATACATTCTGGGATGGACAACAGCCGGGTCATTAGCAACAGGAGAATCGCATATTATCTGTTGGCATTTGCAAAGAAAGGAGTTAAGGATCTGGTCAGTCATGTAGGGGCTATTTATCAAAGTTGTTCAGAGGTCTGTGGTGAATATTATGCATCCCGTAGAGTCTGAACGGAGTGTGAGATATCATCCTGGTGTACTGTGCTTTACAGAATTGTAGCAACCAACAAGGTGATGTGAAAGCTACCGAGGGACTGGGACTTGGGAGCAGTCTTCCGAGAGTAAGGACATTGGTGAGAAGGGAGTCTCCTCATGTTTGATGGAACTCAGCAGTGTTAAGCATTACAAGACAGACAGGATCTGATTAACACCCAGTTAACACTCCAGCAGAGGAGAGCTGGATATAACAGGCAGCCAAATAGCCATTTGTTATTTGATTTGCACTTTGGGGGAGAATTGCAGTCTCTTCATTTCATTTTCACATTTGCTGGCTGTAATTAAAACCTCATGTTGGGAATTGTCTGATTGCTTGTCTGCATGTGAAGATCCCCTTCAAGACAATGATACTAGGCACTGGGGATAGTCTCGCAATGATTTAGAGTTGAATGTCAAGATGGAGTGTAGCTAAGGCCAGGGAAATTTATGGTGAAACAGTGATTAGAGTTGAGAATGAAGTTGAAAATGCCAAGGAGTGTCAGCCATGCCTTTTATGTGCTTTAAGCAGCATGGCTTTGTGGCTGTTGTGCCATTAAATTGCTGGTGAAGGTAAATGTGGGATTGCCAATTGTTGTCCGACTGTACTGTAGTTTGTTAAAGATGGATGGGTGCAAAGGATGCTGGTCCTTTGGAGGATATTGTTAGGTGGGGAATTGTTCCAGGAATTGCATGAGGTAAAATGGGGAGAGAGAGAATCAGATTGAGAGGGTGCTATCAGGCTAAACTAGCTAATTAATGAACAATGTTTGGTAAAGTATGACAAGAAATCTGGCTAGGCCTCATGACATAAACAACTCCAAAAAACTGAAGCATTTGCAGACATTTTCAGTGGTGACAAGTTGATGATCCACTATAGGCACTTCTGGTGATCCTCAACATTACAGATACCAGTCTACACACAATTCAATTCACTGCACATGATATCAAGAAATAGTTGGTAGCTTTGGATACTGCAACATTTTGGCAATAGGAATAGAGTTTTGTGCTCCAGAGTTTACCATGCTGTTCCAGGACCGTCACAACACTGGCATCTAATCAGCAATGTGTAGGTTTGCCCAGCTATGCCCTGTACACAAAAAAGCAGAACAAGTTCATCCCAGCTAATTACTTCCCCATCAGTCTACTCTTGAAAATTAGTTAAGTGGTGATGGAATTATCAAAAGTGCGGTCAAACAATATTTGCTTAGCCATGATCTGATCATCATCACTCAATCTGGTTTTTACCAGGGCCACTCAGCTCCTGACTCATCACAATGTGGTCCCAATTTGGACAAATGTCTGATCTCCAGAGATGAGATAGGAGTGACTGCTTTTGATATTAAGGCTGCATTTGACTAAGTGTGGCAGCAGGGAACCCGAGCAAAACTGGACTCAATGGAAGTCAGAGGGAATGCCTTCTGCTGGTTGGAGGCATACCTGATATAAATTAAAATAGCTGTGGTTGTTGGAGGTCAGTCATCTCAGTTCCAGGATATCTCTGCAGGAGTTCCTCAGGTTAGGGTCCCCAGGCCCAACCATCCTCAGCTACTTCATCAAGCACCTCCTCTGCATTCATAAGGTGAGAAGTTGGGGATGTTCACTAAGCGGGGAATGACTGCACATGGTTTAGCACCATTTGTGACCATATCTTCAGATACTGAAATAGTCGCTGTCCAAATGCAGTAACACCTGGACAATTTCTAGGTTTGGACTGACAAGTGATCTCAAGTTGCACTGGAATAGACGTATAAGTATTTGGCCACAAGGGCAGATCAGAAGCTAGGAATCCTGCAGCTAATAACTCATGTGGCTCCAGATCAACAAGAGTCCACTCCCTTCAACACTGATGTACAATGGCAGCAGTGTGTACAAGGTGCTCTGGAGAAAGTCACCAAGGGTCATTAGACAGGACTTTCTGAACCCACAACACTGCCATCTAGAAGGACAAGAGCAGCAGATACATAAGAACTTCACCATCTGCAAGTTCCCCTCCAAGTCACTCACCATCCTGACTTGGATATATATCACCATTCCTTCACTGTTACTGGGTCAAATGCTGGAATTCCCTCCCTAACAGCATTGTGGGTCTGCTTATACTAAATTAACTGCAGCAGTTGAAGGAGTCAGCTCACCAGCACTTACTCGAGCATAGTTTGGAATGGCCAATTAATGTTGGCACAGCTGGTGAGACCAACATATTGTGAATGATTTTTTAAAAAAAATTATGGATCTTTACAGATGAAAACCTTACTGCATTCCCAATGTGAAGAAAAGAAAATGATGGCAGGTGATGGCAACTGATAGTATAAAGCAAAAAAGGATTTTGTAAAAAAAGGAGAAATTATTTCATTGTTCTCCACTTGAATAGAGCCAACACTTGACTCAGTTGAGGTTATGAATCTGTTAATAGCAACATATGATTCACTATTATAAAGAAAGTGTTATTAGCAGACAAATTAAATATTTTATTATGTTAGACAATTAGAAACTGCAGGTTTTTCTCACACCTTGCCGCCATGTATCAATGATTAAAGGCATATGTGAGATATCTGCAGGGTTCCTATTGTATCGCTTATGTGAGATGTATAACAAAAGTACAGAGGCTGTTGAGAGACAATGAAGAGGAGTGGGTTCTTCTCTCAAGAGCCCCCTTTTCATATTGGCTGCAGACCGGTCTGCCCACAATGAGTTTCGGAGATAGTAGGAACTGTAGATGCTGGAGATCTGAGATAACGAGGTGTAGAGCTGGATGAACACATTGCCCACAATGAGTCCTCCCTTGCTCCTCACATTGCCTCACCATCAAGATTCCCACCCCTTTCTCAACCACCTCACCGCCAACTCTGCACGCCCCTCCCTCCAAATCCCCAATAACCTCCCAGGGTGTCACCTCCTGTCCCATTGCACTTTCCTGGCCATGCACTATGGAACTTAGAACTGGGGAAATGTAGTCCCAGTCCTGTTCACTACTACTGCTGGCACTACATAGCTGTTGGTCATTCAGTTTTGCTAGCAGCTGTCTCAAATGGGATTTCTGGGTGGAATCCCACTCACGGCCAATTCATGCATCTTGCAGCATCAAATGGCCGTGGAGCCTCCTTGATCATTGCGATGCAACCCTGCTCAATCTTTGAGTGTTGGAGTATGAAACCTGGCCATTCAAAGTATCCTATACACAATTGAATAGAAACACTTTACATTATTAAGTAAATTCCAGTTTTTGAAACAGAATTTAGAACAACAGAAATGATCATCAAATGAAATACCTGTGTCAGGTTTAAAACTGAAAACAGAAATGAGTAATATAACCATGGAGCACTGAATTTATTCTGTCAGTCTCTGAGTTCTGCGGATCACTTAATCTGGTCATGCTCTCTTGTGTTGAATGTAATGGAAGCAAAAATACAAGGAAAAATATAAATATGGACTGTCAGTTTGATCTGTGTAATCATGCAACTTTGTCTTTAACATAAGCGACCACATCTTTTATTTATATGTTAAGGTACTTTTCTTCATCTACTTATGGGATGTGGTTGTTTCTAGCTGGGCCAGCATTTATTATCAGTCCCTAATTTCCCTTGAAAAGGTGATGATGAGTTTCCTTCTTGAACCACTGCAGTCTATGTGCTATAGGTAGACCCACAAAGGGAGGGAATTCCAGAACCTCAATCCAGCGACAGTGAAGGAACAATGATAGACTTTCAAATCAGGATGGTGAGTAACTTGGAGGGGAACTTGCATGTGTTGGTGTTCCCATGCATCTGCTGCCCTTGTTCTTCTAGATGGAAGTGGTCATGGGTTTGAAAGGTGCTGTCTGTGGATCTTTGGTGAAGTTCTGCAGTATGTCTTGCAGATGGCACATACTGCTGCTACTAAGCATCGGTGGTGGAGGGAGTGGATGTTTGTGGATGTGGTGCCAATCAAGCAGGCTGCTTGGTCCTGGATGGTGTCAAGCTTCTTGAGTGTTGTTGGAGCTGCACCCATCCAGGCAAGTGGAGCGTATTCCCAAACACTCTTGACTTGCACCTTGAAGATGGTGGAAAGGTTTTGGGGAAGCAGGAAGTGAGTTAAATGAGCATATAAAAACATCCCAAGTTTTTTTAAAAAATGTGTTATCTAACAAAAAATTGGCCCCTAAACAAATAAGGAGATCTTAGGGCAGATGACTAAAAGCTTGGTCAAAGAGATACATTTTACGTAGAGTCCTAAAGGAGGAAAAAAGATGTATAGACTGAAAGTCTCAGGGAGGGGATTCCAGCATATCTGGCCCAGATAGCTGAAGACATTTCCACTATTGGAAAGTTGAGCAGGCTTAAGAGGCAACAATTGGAGGATCTTTCAGATCTCAGATGAGCAAAGATTTTGATTAGGGGACTGTAGGACTGTAGAAACTATCAAAGATACAATGACCCAAAGCAAAGGAGAGTTCAAAAGAAGAATGAGAATGTGAAAACCATGTTATTACTTAACCTGGAGCATATGTCAGCTATCGAATGCTAGGGACATAGGAAAATGTGAAATGGACCTGACTTTTTGCTCCTTATCATCTACTGTTAAGCAGCAAAGCAAGATTTTCACATTGCATGGCTCCATTTTCATGCAATCGCAATGAACAAGCCAAGCATGAACAACTTTGCCTAGCAACCAACTGTCTAAGCATTCCAAGACAGGGTACATTCTTCTGCAGAAACTGAAGAGAAGCAAAGAAGCACACAATGAGCTAACAGGCAGAGCATTACCAAAGTGGCACATGGGGCAGATTGCAGTTTAGAAATCCAAATTCTAATACTTGGATGCCATCAAAGGCTTTGAAAGCAGTCTAAATCATATGAAATCATTACCAATACATTGCAAGAGAAAGGAATTCAGTTCAGACCAATGTACAACACACCAATCTTGTATAAAGAAAATGAGAAAAAACATTTCACTGATGATGACTGTATGGTGATGCTGAGTGACAGCAACCAGCAGCAACCTAAGCAGGTTATCAAACAAATGCAACAAGAACAATGCATACCTCTCCAGATGCGAACATGATTACCAGATCAGGGTGAGTTGTCAAATTTCCAAAGCATTATATTAAAGTTTTCAATTGCTCAACGTGAAATTGCTGTTTTGCCTGTTTGCATAATTATCTCATTGACACATACCTGTATGTAACAAGATATATCTGTTTGGGATAAGTTTTCATCTTTTTACAAAGAGGCATTTTTGGACATATGCACAAGACCTCACTACTTTATCATAGTGTGTGAATTGTGAATAGAAAAATTTCACACTCCATTTGTCTTGGTTCACTTGAAGCATAACACACTATTGATCGTTTGCTTGGGCCAGGGGAGCAGAGGTGCAGCTGTGTTGATGGCAGGATGCAAAACCCTCCATGTTTTCAGATGGTGTCACTGACGGACAGCATGTAGTTGAGCACCAGAAAGGGGCAAAGGGATAAATCCTTGGACGATACAAGAGGCAAGTCCAGGAAGAGTAGCCATTGAAGTGACCCTCTGGCTGTGACCTGATAGGTGTGAATAATACTAAGTAAATTTAGTCCACCCATGTTGAATCTTAGCAGTGAGGTGCTGTAGTCAACTGTGTCAACGGCATCAATTTCAATAATTTATATCATAGTCTTGGTATTCCAGAAGAATTTTTGTTTACCTGATGTATTTATGTGAACAAACTATTGGTGTATTTCGTGGATAGTGGAAAAATGATTACAATGTGCAAAATTAAACCCAGCTATTATTGGGTGTGTTTGAAAAAATAGCATTATTTACCACTGAAGCATTCATTACATAAATTGCAATACTGAAGAAGGTCTGATATATTTTCTGTGTGAAGTAACCACTAAGGTGCATCTTAAATAGCCCCAAGAAAATAATCTGGGTTATTTTATGCAGTTCATAATATTTAAACATATTTACTAGCATTGTCATAGCCTCCAGGACTGTGAGCCAAAAGCAAGAAATTGGGATTAACGTAGTCAGATCATTGTTGACCAGCCCAGATATAAGGAGCCAAATGGTGTTCTCCCGTGCTACAAAGATCTCTAAGTCTGAATTAACTCCATCTCTTCATAGGTTCAGGGGCAAGAGTCAAACCAGAGTATATGTAAAATATAAATCACATTTCCCTTTATCTTTGGATATAATGTATAATATATGTATAGTATATTAATGTTTTCTCTCCCTTCTCCCACCTCTTTCCAGATTTTCTTAGACCCGAATGCCATTACTATACTTCTATGTGCCAAGCACTGCACCTTGATTTCCTGGAATATTTGCACCGTTCCGCTGATACCCTCACCAAAACCATAAAAGTTTTGATTAGTTCTGCTCTCTTTAAGTGAGTTGACTTAAGAGTGTTATAGATTTCTTGCTGTAGCCACTTAGGCTGAAAAGTAAAGACTCAGGTGGGTCCTTGATCACCTGGTATCTGTGTGATTTATGACTCTTGTGGTTCTCAGTCATAAAAGATGTGGAGTTTCATCTCTGCAGTCTGCAATCATCTGAATAGATTTTATGTGTATATAGGCTTGGACGTTCTACAATCAAAAATAAGTTTTCATTGTGTTAATTTTGAAATAGGGCTTTCAAGGTAAGCACTAAATCATTAAATCAATTTATTTGAACTGTGGATGTACTCAAATTTTTAAAATAATTGATTATAGGAACTTAAAATCTCTATCCTTTCTTGATACTTAAGTTATGACATACAATGCAAATGCTTTCACGGTTTTTGTTAACTTTGATGTAAGAGTACACAAGATGTTGAAAACTTAAATTACTAATATTGCAATTTAATTAACTGGTTTGAAAACTCTGACTGTAAATTCCTGAAACTGAGCATGGCTGCTGAAAGTGCCAATGACACAAATTTCTCTCAGTGACCAAGTTTGTTATAGTGAAACGTTCTGTCAAATGGATCATACCAATATTATTTTGTAGCACCAGTTTGTTGCCATAAATGCAGTCAGCCATTGTTCTTCTAAGAACTTTAATGTGTAATTATATTTAATGCACAGATGCAAATAACTTACAGGAATTTTAGCGTCCTCAGCAGGACGATTGGAGTTTGAAAAGGCAGCCTTTGCTCTATTCGTTGCAATTGTGCTATTCATGGAATACCTGGGGTTAAAGATCTTGCTGAGATCCCATTCATGTAAACATAAATGTTCAATGCCAGCACTATCCGAAAAGTCTTGCATGATTCCTCCATTTAGTGCTTGGATGCCATTTTGTTTAATATATAGATTTGACATATCCTTTCAGATGTTCTCTATTAAAGTGAATTAAAATGTCACTAACTTATTTTTGATTCTCTTTGTTCACTATTTGTTTGTCATTCCAAGTTATGCGACTGTTCGCAATTAAACTGAGAACTCATTATGCAGTTAGTTGGTACCATCACTCCATGACTGTTCAGTTAATATTTTTGAGAAAGAATAATCCTTGTGCTCAATAAAACAAGAAGCATATCTGATAAAATTGTAATGCAATATATCACCAGGTGGAACAAAACAGTGGTTCTGCATTCTCTTAGTGAACTTCTGAAAATGCTATGAATTTGTTGCAAGCTTGGCCTTTCACTTGTGACTACAGTTTAAATGAAGTCAATCAAGCTAGAATGCAAATATCCTATTTGATTTTAAATGCATTGTGGTGTAATGAAACTGAAAGAAATGAAATTTACAATTCTTTTACATCAGTTTGTGCCAGTAACAAACTTGATTTGCCCAGATACCCATCAACTATTACGTTTCCATTTAAGTTTAATTTTAATTATGATAAAAATTATAAATTCCTGCATCAAATTAGTTAGATCAGTATATCGAGTTCGCCCTTTGGCATGGAAAAAGACTTCAGATCGTTTTGGAAAGGATAGTTTGGTAAGTGGGATTCTCAAAGAATTTTAAACCTCTGCCCCTGTTACCATGTGAAACAGCATATCTGATTTCCAGTGTTGGTTTCGTTACTGGAAATCTCCATAAGGTTTAAATAGTGATGTTCCGCTCCTATGAGGGAGATGGTTCCTTCAGCATTGGATTTCCTGTTCAGCATAAAATTTCAAAGTATACAAGTAACTCTGGTTTAAAAGGAAAGAACAGCAGATGCTGGAAATCTGAAACATGGACAGAAATTGCAGGAGAAATTCAGCAAGTGTGGCAGCATCTGTGGAGAGAAAACAGAGTTAAAATTTTGGGTCCTGTGACCCTTCTTCAGAACCATTTTGAAGAAGCATCACTGGACCAGAAATGAGGACTTCTGGTTTTGTGCTATTGTACTGTGTGATACAGTGGTGAACACTGCACTACTGATAATTGATAATTAAAATTTTACTTTCAAAATTAGTTTCCCACCAGGTTAAACTCACCATTTGAGATAATTTTTGACTTGTTATATGTAATGTAAAGCTAAGTTATATGACTGACATCCTTCGGCCTTCATAAAGTCAGTCATAACCATGTGTAACATTTTCTTTGTTCAGAACATAAGAATTGTTTGTTCCTTAAAGTGTTAAAAAAAGAAAACTCTGAGCTGCTACATGTTGCTATTTTCCAATTAATTTCACAAGTCACATTATTCACTTTTGACAATGCACTTTAAAAAAAATCCTCAAGCTGTGTTCATGTCAGTGATTTGTAATCTGTGCATGTTTCTCTGAATGTCTGACCTAGACGTTGCATTTACCTACAGTTGGTTTTAAAGGCAAAAGGCTCATAAAATGCAGCACATTGTATTCCTTATTGCCCTTGGTATGTCATTTGATGGCATACTGAAGTGTGCAACCCTGCTCATGCCATTATGTTACTTGTGGCACTGGGTTGGTCCATGCCAATCATGCAGCCTGACAGCATTTACTAGGCAGGTGTTGGTCACGATGGAAAGGTTTAAGTAACCCCCTGCCACCCCACCACGCAAGTCATACCCCTTTTTAATCATCATCAAACCCCACCCCAACCAGCTTCTTTATACTTTCAGTTGGAACCTGATATTTGG
The DNA here is from genome assembly GCA_024137785.1 of Ginglymostoma cirratum. NCBI lineage: Eukaryota > Metazoa > Chordata > Chondrichthyes > Orectolobiformes > Ginglymostomatidae > Ginglymostoma > Ginglymostoma cirratum. The sequence goes on from JAHRHZ010000222.1 coordinate 18,281,944, forward strand.
CCCTCACTGACACCCCGGTCTTGCCTCTAGTTGGGCTGGCCTCACCTCCCCTTTTTTGGGGTCTGACATTAGCCCCTGCATTTCTTGTCTCTCAAACCTGCCACTGTTGAAACTACAGAGCTACAGGGCAATTAGATTGGCTGGCAGCTCTCCAAACTGGGACTACCTCCCTGGACAGGTGGCACGGTGGCTCAGTGGTCAGCACTGCTGCCTCTCAGTGCCAGGGATGTGGATTTGGTTCCACCCTCAGGCGACTGACTGTGTGGAGTTTGTATGTTCTCCTTGTGTCTGTGTGGGTTTCCTCTGGGTGCTCTGGTTTCTTCCCATAATCCAAAGACGTGCAGGTTAGGTGCATTGCCATGCTAAATTGCCCACAGTGTCCAGTTATGGATGTGCTGGCCAGTTGGGTTAGCCACGTGAATTGGAGGTTTACACGGATAAGGCATGGAGGTGGGTCTGGATGAGATGCTGTTCGGAGGGTCGGAGTGGACTTGATAGGCCGAATGGCTGAATTCAATGATTCTATTCCATGAAACTAGATGGGGGTCGGGGGGTTGGTGGGGGATGTTTCACTCAGCCAATTAATGCCTGACAAAGGGATATCGGGCAGCTGGCTTTTTGGTGAGTGGGCTGTTGATCAACAATGTAATTGGCGGTGAGGAACACCGTACTCAGTAAAATCCAACCCTCCGTTTTCAACAATCTTATGGAAACAATACCTAATAGAATCAATCCTGCAGTAAGGAAAGAAGCCATTCAGCCCATTGAATTTGCACTGACCCTTTGAAGAGCATCCCTTCCAGACCCAGCCCTTCTCTGTAACCCTGCATTTCCTATGGCTGATCAACCTAACCTGGACAGTATGGAGCTAGAAAGAAAAGAAAAGAAAATTACAGCACAGGAACAGGCCCTTCGGCCTCCAAGCCTGCGCCGATCCAGATCCTCTATCTAAATCTGTTGCCTATTTTCCAAGAATCTGTATCCCTCTGCTCCCTGGCCATTCATGTATCTGTCTAGATACATCTTAAATGACGCTATCGTGTCCGCCTCTACCACCTCCGCTGGCAACGCGTTCCAGGCACCCACCACGCTCTGCGTAAAGATCTTTCCATACATATCTCCCTTAAACTTTTCCCCTCTCACCTTGAAATCATGACCCCTAGTAATTGAGTCCACCATTCTGGGAAAAAGCTTCTTGCTATTCAGCCTGTCTATACCTCTCATGATTTTGTTCACCTCAATCAGGACCCCCTCAACCTCTGGCTTTCTAATGTAAATAATCCTAATCTAGTCAACCTGTCTCCATAGCTAGCACCCTTCATACCAGGCAACATCCTGGTGAACCTCCCCTACACCGTCTCCAAAGCATCCACATCCTTTTGGTAATGTGGCGACCAGAACTGTACACAGTATTCCAAATCCGGTCGAGCCAAAGTTCAATACAACTGTAAAGAGACCTGCCAACTCTTGTACTCAATACCCCGTCTGATGAATGAAAGCATGCCGTATGACTTCTTGACCACTCTATTGATCTGCGTTGTCACCTTCAGGGCACAATGGACCTGAACACCCAGATCTCTCTGTGCATCAATTTGCCCCAGGACTTTTCCATTTACTGTATAGTTCACTCTTGAATTGGATCTTCCAAAATGCATCACCTCTCATTTGCCTGGATTGAACTCCATCTGCCATTTCTCCGCCCAACTCTCCAATCTGTCTATATTCTGCGGTATTCTCCGACAGTCCCCTTCACTATCTGCTACTCCACCGATCTTAGTGTCATCTGCAAACTTGCTAATCAGACCATCTATACCTTCCTCCAGATCATTTATGTATATCACAAACAATAGTGGTCCCAACACGGATCCCTGTGGAGCACCATTGGTCACAGTTCTCCATTTTGAGAAAATCCCTTCCACGTCAACTCTCTGTCTCCTGTTGCCCAGCCAGTTCTCTATCCATCTAGCTAGTACACCCTGGACCCCATGCGACTTCACTTTCTCCATCAGCCTACCATAGGGAACCTTATCAAACGCCTTACTGAAGTCCATGTATATGACATCTACAGCCCTTCCCTCATCTATCAACTTTGTCACTTCCTCAAAGAAATTAGCTATTTCGCATGGGCAATCCATCTAACCTGTATATCTTTCGCCAGTGAGAGGAAACCAGAGCACTTGACAGAAACCTATGCGGACACAGGGAGGATGTGCAGACTCTACACAAACAGCCACCCAAGGTTGGAATCGAACCCCAGTTCCTGGTGCTGCTGAGCCACTATGCCACCCACTTATTGCAATTATTAATACTTACTGCATATGTTTTCGCAGTGCATTAATCCTGAACAGGTATTAAAAAGTAAACCGCCTAAAATGGAAAGGGACCTGGATTATACATTCAATGGTTGTCATTATCTTTACTGCTGCTGACAAAGATTCCATCAGCAGCTTAAGTTATTCAGAGATCTTTTCTCAGTGTGGCAAAAGAGGACTTGTTCCATGCATTAGTAAACTAAACACTAGGTATGCTATGTAGGTAATGAGGCAAGTTGAGAAGATAGCATGAGAAAACTCACCAGGCCTCACAAAAATAAACCCTTTATGGAACGCACCAAAAATGGCACTTTGCTGATTTCTGGTGAGATTTAGCTCTACATCTTGAACACGATGCACAGGTTTTGGTTTCCTTTTTTTAAGGAAGTGTGCAAATGAATTGGAGATGGTTCAAAGGAGGTTTACTAGATTGATACAAGGGATGAGTGGGTTGTCTTAGGAGGCTAGGTAGACAAGCTGGGCTTGTTTCCACTGGAATTTAGAAGATGAGAGATGATTTGATTGAAGTATACAAAATCTGGAATAGTCTTGACAAGGTAGACATGGAAAGGACATTTCCTCTTTGGGTGAGTCCAGAGGTAAAGGACACAGTTTTAAAATTAATGCTCGCTCATTTAGGACAGAGATTAGGAAAAGTTTTGCCTCTCAGAGAGTTGTGTGGCTTTAGAACTTACTGCCTCAGCAGGCAGTAGAGGTGAGATCATTAAATACTTTTAAGGCAGAGGTAAATAGATTCTTGTGAGGCAAGGGAATCGAAAGTTATTGGGGGTAGATGGGAAAGTGGTGTTTGAAACACAAACAGATCAACCAAAATGTTAACTCTGCTTTCTCTCCACTGATGCTGCCAGACCTACTGAGTTTTTCAGCAATTTCTGTTTTTGTTTCTGATTTCCAATTCTTCTGTGTTTTTCAATGATCTTATCAAATAGAAGATGGGTTGGATGCTCTATTTCTGTTCTTATTCTGTATGTTTATATGTTTGTATGACTTGCAGCTTTCAGGGTTTTCTTCTTTATGTCTGCGTAAAGGTCTATGTAAACAGAAACCAAGAAATAGCTGCTGGATAACCATCAACACAAAGGCCCTCATAGTCTTCTCAAAGATAGCTTTCCCAGCAATTAAGAGCTACAAACCCTACTTCTTATCTCTGTAGACAAGGTCAAATATCACATGACACCAAATTATAGTCCAATAGGTTTATTTGAAAATGCAAGCTTTTGGAAACAGTGGCATCGCCACATCTTATCTCTGTAAAAAGCCTGATTTTTTTCTCCATAGCTATTTGAGCTTCTTGAAAGAACAATTAGATCACAAGACATGTTACACTATTGACCACATTTTCTAAGAAATTATGTGGTTAAAAACCCTTTTCCATGAAGAAACTGTCCAAACAGTTCTGTTGCTTACAATTTTTCAAATCGTGCGTAAATATGTATTCCCATCATGGCACCATCAGAGGGTATATATAACAATCTGAAATGATGACAAATTTGCAAACATGAGGAAATATTGAACTAATTTGGTTCTTACCTTCTTTAGCAATATAGCTGTACAGGTATTGAGAAATACTGAAAGGTTCTATTTAACTGACTGTTTCAGTTCAGCTTCTGTTTGTGACCAACTTCCAAAGGCCTTTTAAAACTTGTTCTTTTTATTAGCGCATGTAATTTTTGAGTTCTTGCTGAATGCACATAACTAAACGTAGCAGCTGTAGCAATTCAGACTTTATTACAAAATATAAATATTTATAAGCGCCATTTAATTTGTCGCTCAGGTAACATGCTGTATTTGACAAATAGCCGATTCCTGGAATATGGCAATTATATCGTTTTGCAAGCAAAGTTACGTTGCAAAGAGTCAACCTCTGTCTTTAGGAACACTTTTTAATATTAATCAGGAATATCCTTGTGTTTGATACTTACTGTAAAAGTTGCAATGTTTCATCAAGTTAGTCAGAAATAATTTGCAATAAAAAAATTGTTTAAAATGTCCAGACCCTTTAATGTCCTGAATAAAACTGATTTATTTTCTCTGTTAATGACACAAAATTCTTCTTTGTAACTTTCTGAAGTTTAAAAATATTGCTAAATGTCTCCTAACTATCAGTGATAATCATAAAAATCTATCTGGCTCACTTTTGAATTTTAGGGGAGGAAACCTACCATTCTTAGCTGGGTCTGACCTGTGCTATAGCTCTGGAGTCACATTACGTGGTGCATCTTAACAGATCTCTGAAATGGTCAAGCAAGTGACTCAGTTCAAGGGCTATTCGGGATGAACAATAAATGCAGTGGCACATAGGACCAGAGGGCATAGTCTAAGTAAAAAGGGTTGCCAACTTAAGACCAAGATGAGGAAGAATTTCTTCTCTCAGCGAGTACTCTTGTACCATGGAAAGTTGTGGGGTTGGGAGGCAGAGTCCTTGCCAAGATTTAAAGCTGAGATAGATTTTTGATCAGTAGGGGAATCAAGGGTTATGGGAAAAAGCCAGGAAAGTAGATGTGTGGAATGCTGTACCATCCTATTGAATGAGGAGCCGATCAGCTTACCCGTTTCCTATTTCTCATGATCTTACGGATGCCCACAACCTGTCTAAAAATAATGATAAGAACTTTGATGAGAAATAATCACTTAATTTAAAATTAAAATTTGTAATTTGTTGAAATGCATGAAGAGTACATTACTTAATTTCAAATCACATGTCAAAGATAGTTATGTTTTTTACTGTGAAGAACAACACAAAAAGGGTCAAAAGACATTAGAAAAATGATCATGGTAACAATGATGTTCGGGAAAGTTTATGTATTCAAATCCACTACTGGAACTTGTTTGGGTTATTAAGTTAATTTTTAAGAGAGAATAGAAAACCTGGATTTATTGTAAAATTTGGAGAAGTTGCATTCTTAATGATTCGGATTTTATAATGATAGAAAACAGTAATGCTATCAGTACACACAGTGTGGTAAATTTAGACAATGACTGTTGGAGACTGTTGGTTTTCAGATCCTTGTGGAGTCAGGAATGGGATTGGAAATCTCCAAAACCTTTATTTCTAATAATTGAAATTGTACTGAGAAAAATAGATCCATACCATCTTTCCATATTCAGGAAGAAGTGTAGTTTAGGTTGTGATCTCACATGCACTTCCTCTGAGTTGCAATTGACAGCCTCACTATGCATGTTTATATTTCCCATCCCTCTTTATTTTCATTGATTCAGGTGGATTTGGAAGGATCCTGAAAAACCTGCCTTGTTTGAGAGTTAGTGAACCTTGGTGGCAGGCTGCTCAGGAGATGGAACATTCTGACTGGGAAGTCTTAAATATTTTGGCAATTCCAAATGCCATTATTAGATGCTCTATTATAAGCTGGAGGTGCTTTTGCTGCAATGGATTATACATGGAAAAGAGAACAGTACAGCACAGGAATGGGCCCTTTGGTGTACCATATCTGTGCTGACAGTATTAATGTCTGACCTGAAAGGTTTTTGACCATTGCATTGATCAGTGTTGAGATGCATGATGCAATGAGTCAAGGTTCCTCGCATGCAACATCTTCACTGTCTTGCTGTCACCCATCCCAGCTCTCCACCCCTGAACTATTAGCCCTGCATGGCCTTTGTGCTGCCTACTCCATCACTCAGAACACCTTTCCCCACCTTCACCAGCACTAACAGCTATGCCAGGAGCTTTCATCTCACTCATTCCCTCCTGTTGACCAGTCCAGAAGAAATTAGCTCCCAACAGGGTGGAGACAGCCAAGATGGGTGGTGGGTTTCTGACATTCTTCTCTTCATTCCCAAAGTGTAGAGATTCCTGGCCCTGGCTAATGAGTAGCGAGATTGCTCATTGGGTAACTCCTCACCAAGTAAGAAGTATTGTGCATTTCTGTGCTACTCCTCTATTACTGTGACAGTGAATGTATTCTTCACATGGCTGAACGTCTACTCCTTGTTTGCGATGCAGTCTCTCTTTTTGCTCCTGCAGGTACAAGTGGTATCTGCAAACTCTATGTATGACGATCTCTGCATCAGCCCGAGGGAGTGGCTCTGCAACACACTTCGTCTGTCTCTGAGGAAGAAGCCACAGCTGCTTCAGAGGCAGCACAAGCAAGGCTGCTTCTGGAACCTTCCATTATCTCAGATACTGACACCTCAATGCCAAGAGCACATGCTGGTGAGCACAACACTGCCATGCCTCTGCAGTTGTTTGAGAGAGATTTTTCCTAACTTTCTGGCACTTGAAGACCTGTCAGAGAACAGGTACCTGCTCAATCCCAGGCATGATATGACCCTGTGATGTTGGGAATTCAGAACGTCATAGAAATGCACAAGCAGGCTTAGGACCAGCAGGTGGGTTTGCTGGTTGGGAGTGCCGGGCAAATTAATACAAAGGTTGGAGGACTCTGTGAACCTTATTTGCACTGTGTTGCCTGTAGCATTTGAAGGTCTGGTAGCCTCCATGGGAAAGGTTGGCAACTGTCATAGACAGCCAGACCCAGCGCTCTCAGTTCCTACTAGATCAAGGTGTGGACCTGCACTCCATTACTCCGACCAATTAGTGCTCAGTACCATTGGCAAGGCTACAGGAGTCAAGGGATATTGACCTCACTCCAGGAGCCTCTTCCTCACAAAGAGACAGGGCAGTGCTATTAGGCATCTTTGTGGAAGAGGAATCATAGACAGGCTCTCTACTAATCTCCTCTCAGGACATTGCTGAGGTGTCTGCGCCATCCATCTCTACTGTGCCCATCACTCTCACCCGTTTGGGATTTTGAGCTGAAGAGCCTCTGGGCAGGATATATTCAGCAAGTGGGGGCACTGTGGAGACAAACAGCCTCTGAGTCACCCAACCAAAACTCTAAGGCCAACAGTTTTCTCTTAACGGGAGGCTCCCTCCAGCCTGGCTCTGACCCAAAAATGTTCCAAGATGCATTGGGAGTGGAAGGTAGAAGAAGAGCTTCTGAGAGCACATAGGCAGCATAAGTAGAAACTTGCTCACATTTGTAAATGTTCACTGTTCATCAGCTGTGCGAACGAATGTCTGTCTAGCAACAACTACTAGATCAAGGTATAGAACCCACTCACCCTTAGCACTACATGAGGCTTTATGATTTGAGGTGTGAAATGAACAGCTTCTAAACCATGTACTGACTGTGGGAATTTAGAAGGTGATTGCTTTGTCAACCAGGGTCAGTCTTTCCAGGCCACAATACATTGCTTGTGTGTCACGTTGGGTTTGATTGTCAATTCTGCAAGATGTGGTCAGGAATACCTGGAGCTTGGATTTGGACTCTACACAGAAGGTTAACACCTAAGGTTCACATGTACCTTGTAACCCTCGCTGGGCCTTTCACCTGGGTGTCTGTGAAATGCTGGCACCCTTTGAAGGGTCTCACTCTGTTCAAGAGTGGAACACCTTCTTTCATAGATTGAAAGACTTATCCTGCCCAGTCCAGGAGCAGTGGCAGGCATTTTCAGCTCCATTGTGCACTTGCAATTTGCATTACAATGGAAGTAAACATTGGTCACTCTTCTTACAGTGACTCTCAGACTCAGCCTCTTACCCTTAGTGAGTGCCCAGATGTACACACTCCTTTCTTTGTAGATCTCCCCCTTCTCCCCCTCAATTGACCTTGAACTTCCTCATGATTCCGTCCAACCTGCCCATGTTTAATCTTTATCTCCCCCTGCTATGCCCTCAGCCCCAGCTACACTGAGTGAACATGCTAGATATAGTGATGCACAGGCACCCATCAAAGCCTTTTATGCTCCATCATCTCCCCAATTATGTTGTCAGTTGCCTCGTTCACAACCGTTATCTCCTCTGCACCCGAGCGTACTACCTCCAAAATCCATTATTGAGTTATCCAGCTTCCCTGCCACAGCTGATAACTCCCTTGCCTTTTAGTGGTGGACCCCAGGACTGGCCATGGTCCACTTTCTTGATGGACTATCTATTATTACGTTCCTAGTTCGCCTCCCTCTCTCAGTATCATTTTTTGAAAGGTTAGTAGCTGTAATATTAGCAGAATGGAACCCTGGGACAATATTTAATGGAAGCTGTAGGGATTGTGTCCACTTCCTGGAGAGCTGTTGAGAGTCCCACGTCCCTTCTTTTCAGGATGGCCCACCAAAAAGTGCCAATCTAGCAGCTCAAGATTAAGGACTCTTAACACCTGAAGCCTTGCCTGCTGAGAGCCGCTGGGCAACGAGAGGTTGTGAATTCTTCAACAAGGGCAATGGATCGTAGCTGGACTTGTATTCACATTGACTGATTTGTTGGGAGAAGGGGTTGGCAATAAGTGCAGAGGAGTAGCACCCCGTGTGTTTGCCTTTCCTCCCTTGCTAATGCCAGGTCCATCAATCAGGCACTGAAAGTCTTCGAATGAAGGAAGCATCCTCGGAGTCTGCAACAGATTTTGCTGTTTGGACTTTTTGGATGGCAATTTCCTCACACACCACTGCATGAATATTAATTGGCTGGACTTATTTGGGGCAGTGGCAGAAAGAAGCTGAGCTTGTCATTTGCCACCCTCTTGCCTAATTAAATGCCCCCTGTTACCAAAAAGGATTAAATTCCACCTCTAATGTCGGACATTTCAATCTGAGTTTCCTTTTAGCAAAATGGAATATCTGATGTAGGTAAGTATGTTCACCAAAAATGTGTAGATTTGATGGCGTCTGTGGTCCGAAGCATCTCTGTGGACAATAACAGAGTAAGACAGATCTGGAGTGAGGAAAAAGCTGACAATACATATTAAGCATTCTTAATTCATAAGTCTTGACGATTTTAGCCATGTTTTTAAAAAAATTACAATGCTGTGATGGTATCTGATCCATTGGGAAGCAAATAGACTTAAATAAATAGACAAATTGTGGATAAAAATTGGAAAAATATATAATTAAAATTTTGAAGAATTAATCCAAATGTATTGTGTTGTTGCAACTACATTAATGTAGTTTAGATCAATAAAGTGTTTGAGATTAATAAAAGGCAGAGATTAGGTTAGCAGAACTGATGAAAAAATATGCATCAACTTATTCAGCCTTTTCCATTGTGTAGCACTGATAACAATTCTTCATTGCATTGCATACACTGTTTTTTAAGAAAATATTGTTTTTTTTTGATCTGAAGAAGATTAACATTTTTATTGAATGAAGTGACTTCCCCCATTCTATTAATTTTTTCGTGTAGATATATGATCATGAAATAATTTATCTGGCAAGTTCCTTTGTAGGTTTAAGTATCTGATAACTGCAATGTGAAACTTCAGTTTAAATATCGCAAATACATTAAAGAATTTTATCAGAGATAAAAGGTACTGCAGATGCTGGAGAATCCAAGATAAAAAGGTGTGGGGCTGGATGAACACAGCAGGCCAAGCAGCATCATAGGAGCAGGAAAGCTTGACGTTTCGGGCCTAGACCCTTCATCAGAAATGGGGGAGGGGAAGAGGGTTCTGCCTCCCCCTCTCTCCCTATTTATTTCAGAACCCTCTTCCCCTCCCCTATTTCTGATGAAGGGTCTAGGCCTGAAACGTCAAGCTTTCCTGCTCCTATGATGCTGCTTGGCCTGCTGTGTTCATTAAAGAATTTTAATGGCTGTGTTCCACTCTCTATGTATAGTGATTCAATTTGTACAATGGAAAACTTTGTATGATAAAAGGGATCTGTTCAAATTCAGTTCAACAAAACAGTTGCATGTTTGCAATATATTTTAATGAATTTTTTCATCATATGTTTGAAGTACTTTATTAATGATTTCTAAATCCCCTCAAATGGAATTTTCCAGTCAAAATATAAAGTTTATATGCTACTTAGGTACAGGCTATGATGAAACCTCTATTGCACTGAAGCAGGTGAAATTAAGGACAACTCCAAGATGCCAACAATACAATTGTGTTATTTAAATAATAAAGTGACAACTTGTCCTGTGAGCTAGCATGTAACTCTTCATATAGGAATAATTTAAATACTGCACAACTGAAGTCTAATGTTTTGTAAAACAGTGTTCTTATAAAGCACACCTTTGTGTAACAGATCTGCTTAATGTTAGGCATACCATTTTAAATTATCTGTATTAGTCGCTGAGGGATTGGCAGGAACTGGAGTCAATCCAGTTCATTTGTTTCAAAATGTCTCATGTTGTCCATGATCTCATTTGAGAAACAATTTTATATAGAGCAATAATAAGCTTTTTATATATTTTTAGATGTGTGTTTGAAAGGATGTGTGATTAAACTTTGCAGAATATTTCTTTTATTCCTTTCTTTTGAAAAAAATCCTGCTTCATCCTCTTTTCAGGCTGTTGACCACAAAAGATTATCCTTCAGCCAGGAGGCTTGGTTTGTCTGGACCATGGACACCTCCATGACCACTGTCAGCGCCAGTCAGCATGAGAGAAAATTCACACAGGGCACGACGGATCATTTTGGTTGTTCTTTACCCTTGTGAGTTGCATGGTAGGCAATCTGGTCAAGAGCCAATCAAAATTAACCAATAAAGGTATGTGAAGTTAAGTGGCAAAAATCTTTGGAGCTCAAATCTACAATTTTTAGTCAGGGCGGAAGCATTCCGCTACTTGTGATACAAGAAAGCCCAATTTTCCAACTTCAAAATGAATGAAATTAATGGATTATTTGGGAAATACCTTACACTGTGCATGTAGATGGTTAATATTTAGTGATGCAGAAATCAGTGCCCATAGTACTAACAATGTCACATTGCTCATATTTTTAGTTTTCATATTCTACAGCAAAAAGTTGCTGGGAATCATCATTTTGCATAGAGAGAGATGGTGAGAATGGCATTGGACTAATAATCTGGAAACGTATCCTTATGCTTTGGGGACATGTGTAGTAATCCCATTGCATTTGGTGGAATTTATATTCAGTTAATAAAATCTGGAATTGAAAGTTAGTCTTAGTAGTGATGACCATGAATCAATTGCCCTTTGTCTTTAAAAAATGTTGTTCACAAATATCCATCTTTAAATGTGCCATCTTTTCTTGGTGTGGCCTATCTGTGATTCCAGATCCACAGTTACGTGGTTGACTATTAACTGGGTTCTGAACTGTTCCAGCAAGTCACTGACATCCAGTTTGGGTTCTGCCAGGGCCACTCAGCCTCCTGACCTTGGTTCAAACATGGACAAAAGAGCAGAATTCCAGACGTGAGGTGGGAGTGACAGCCCTTGACATCAAGGCCACTTTCGACTGAATGCGGCATCAAGGAGCACGAGCAAAACTGGAATCAATAGGTATCGGGGAGCAAACTCTCTGTGGGTTAGAGTCAAACCTGGCACAAAGGAAGATGTTTTTGTTTGCTGGGGGTCAGTCATTTCAGCTCCAGGACATCTCTGCAGGAGTTCTGGCTGCTGTCCTAGGCATAACCATCTTCAGCTGCTTAATCAATGACCTTCCCTCCATCATAAGATTAGAAGTGGGGATGTTGGCTAATGATTATACAATGTTTCGCATTGTTCACGACTCCTCAGATACTGAAGCAGTCAATGTTCAAATGCAACAAGATCTGGACAATATCCAGTCTTGGGCTGACAAGTGGCAAGTAACTTTTGCACCACACAACTATCAGGTAATGACCATCTCTAATAAGAGATAATCTAACAACACCCCCTTGACATTCAATAGTGTTACCTTCATTGAATTCCCACTGTCAAAACTCACGGAGTTACCATTGACCACAAACTCAATTGGACATGCCATATGAACACAGTGGCTGCAAGAGCAGGTCAGAGGCTGGAGATACTGTAGTGAGTCATTCATCTCCTGACTCCCCCAAGCACTGTCCATCATCTGCAAGGCACAAGTCAAGAGTGTGCAGGAATACTCCCTTGCCTGGATGGGCGCAGCTCCAACAACATTCAGGAAACTAGACCATCCAGGACAAAACAGCCACTCGATTGACACCATATCTGCAAACATCCACTCCCTCTACCACGGATGCTGAGTAGCAGCAGTGCGTACCATCTACAAGATGCACTGCAAAACATCACCAAAGATCCTCAGACAGCTCCTTCCAAACCCACAACCTCTTCCACCTAGAAGGACAAGGGCAACAGATACATAGGAGCACCACCCCTACAAGTTCCCCTCCAGGCAACTCACTATCCTGACTTAGATACATATCACCATTCCTTCATCCACTGTCACTGAGTCAAATCCTGGAATTCCTTCCACTAGGGCATTATGGACCTACCTACAGCAGATGGACTGCAGCAATTCAAGAAGGCAGCTCGCCACCACCTTCTCAAGGGCAACCAGAGACAGGCAGTAAATGCTGGCCAGCCAGTGATGCCCATATCCCACGAGTGAATTTTAAAAAAAGTCACTTTAATTCATGATCAATCAGGGATGGGCAATAAATGCTGCCCTTGCCCACAATACCCAGATCCATGAAGGGATTTGAAAATCCCATCTACCTGTATATTTATGGAACTAATATTTCACACATTGAAACGTGTATTCAGTTTTAAGAAAAAAACAAGAAGACACTGCAAGTATACATTTCTTCATTCCTTAATGGGCTTCATTTTTCACTTTTGGGTATGTGAAAATTTCAGTGCATTTTGAAACTAAAAGCTATTTCCACAGAAGCGTACCTTGAACAAACATTTCACCTTCTTCACTTCAAACTTGAGCACATTTTTTGCATCATCTTTGCAACAGTGTGTCTTGGATCTCAGTTATCTCACCAAAATGGCACTAAAAAATTGATGCACATCTTACCAAAACCAGAACTATATATAAAAAAACTCATCATTGCATCAAAGAAAGATGGATATCTTTCACTTTTTCTTTTACATATCAAACCCAAATTTCTTAATTGACCTTATTTGGCCCATTTTGCACGTTTGTTTCAGCAGGCATTCTTTACGCTGAATTCATGTAAATTGATGATAAAAATATTTTGGATCAGTGTCATTAAAAGTTAAGCCAATTCTGACTTTGCAAACAGTTAATACTTTCAGATTGTTCACAAACAGTAAGTGCACATGTGTATGACAGATGTTTGGACATAAGCTTGGCATTCTCTACGGGCCACCTGACAGTTACATGACTATTGGTGGTTCATTTTATTAATACATAAAGGTCAATCACTAAGGGAATTATACTCTACCAAAGAGAGTAGAGAATTTATTTTGAATGCAGTTTTGTGGTTGTTACTTAGCTGGTAATGTAGGGAGCATGCTCAAATGTTGTTGCACATTGATTTTTGTGTGCCAAGAATCTGCCTGTTAACCTATGTCTGTTATTTAAAAAGTAAACTGATAATTCTTATTTTCTAATTTAAGATGAGAAAGAGGCAAGATAATTTATGATGAGCATTAAAGAATTTCAGTGTTGTTGGTTTAGTACATCTTCGTAAATTGGTGTAATTTAGTTTTACAAATAATGGGCACAGAGAGATGTTGATGGGGAAACCAGCTAATCATTTGTGGTGGGCTTGCATTATTCTTTTTAATATTACTGTCTTCAAAGTTATACAAACAATCTTTCCTGATGCATATGCTTATAATATTCTAAGGAGTATTAAATATATTCAAAGTTATGTCAGGCAAGAATATCAGATTTTGCTTTTTTACAACTAACTTTCCTTTGTTCACTGAAACATCAGGCATATTATTATGCTCAACAGTCCAATTTTTGGTTTGTCCTTTTTTTGGATTAAAAGCAACATCATTTAACAAGACTGTTTGTCCTGTTGCACACAAAGCCAGTAAATGCATCTGACATTCAGTGAATTTTAGTAGGTTCCTGGATTAATGTAGTTATAATGATTTTAGCTGTTATCATTGCGATATCTTTCATATTGTCTGCTATAATTCAGAAATGGCAGTGAATGGGACTTTGTGTTTATATTTGATCTATTTAGTAATGAAATAAACTTTCATAATAAGAAATAATGAAGTAGGTTTTGTTGCAGTGTTCAGAAAAGCAAGAATAATTTACTTGATCAGTAGTAACTCTGACTAGCTGATTTCTGTACATACAGGATTTAACTTTTATCTTATAAAACTTAAAACTGTATCTTGATTCTGTCTGAGAATGGGCCCCTTTTTCACTCCCAGTTGTATGTAAGAAAAGTAAAATACATTATTTTACATAGATCTACCTGTTTAGCTCATCTTAACTTTCTCCTCCTTGATAGGACGGAGAAAACCTTGTCATCAGAAACACAGTACTACGTTACCCATAATTTTTTAAATGAATAATTTGTTTCTATTTGGTTTGAATGTTCGGCTAATCATTAGCCAGTTATTGTTTATAATCCAATAGCACTAGATAGCATTGAGTTTTGAGTCAAATAAGTTGATAGCATGAGAATAACAATGAAAAACAAAGGCAATCATAAACAATGGCAAATCCAGAAAAAGAAATGATACTAAAATGTTAATAATATATTTTGTACAGTGAATAAACCAAGTTTGGTCCTTTTCTTGTTTTTGTATGGTGATCAGATTCTGAATGTGATGAAATCCATAAAATCTGTGTTTGGAGTCTGTATTCTATCTCAGAAGATGTATGCGACTTTCGTGACTCATTTAAATCTTCCGCATCTTCACACAGCGTTGCGGAAATGAGTTGTTACACTGGCATTGTTCATTATAAAAGCTGCGAGGAGGGTATGGCACAGTGATTCATTCTGGAATACCATAGGAAAGCAATGCTTCACATGTATGACACAAGTAGCTTCCTTCTGTGCTGTAAACTTCTTCGTTTAGATAATCATAATTTTATGTAAATCATTTTCATCTCCTAATAAACAGGAATAATATCAAAATAGGATCTGGCCCATGTAACTCTCAAATATTAAACCCTTCTGATGTTGGATATGGAAGTCATACTCCATTGTTCTTTCCATTATCATGAGTCTGTTCATCTCCTTTAGGATTTGTCTCCTCAAACTTCAGCAGAAACGTTAGATTTTTAGGATGAATTGGGAAAACCAAAGATAACATTCTCATTCATGAAATGTCCACTACATTCTATGACTATATGTTCCTTATGATCATAAACATTTCACCTTAATATATTAATTGCCTATAAAACATTGGATTTCAATGGATACAAACATTGGATTTCATAATTCAGTTTTGCGAAATCTACTATTGCCTGAAACTGTCAATCAGACTGTGAAAAAGGAGGCACGTCCTTCTGTCTCAAGGGAAGGATGTGAGATCCCTCTTCCCCACTGATCAGTAATGGAAATCCTTGGGCCCATGTCAACAGGGTAAAATAGCAAGCAATGCTTTTTGTACTTAACACCCAGACATTTTTGTTCAAAGGTTTAAAGGGCTAGAGTTTTAAATGCCATGGCACTTAAATTTTTTCTTTGGCAGTTGATCTTTTACACTTTTGACAATTGGTTTCAACAGGTCTATTTGAAGGTCCAATGGATGTTAATGAGTTTATGGACTTTCTACACGCATTCATACCTATATTTCATAATCCCAGAAAGGCACTTTACCCCTTCCAAAGATCAACTCACCCCTG
Organism: Ginglymostoma cirratum; assembly: GCA_024137785.1. Taxonomy (NCBI): domain Eukaryota; kingdom Metazoa; phylum Chordata; class Chondrichthyes; order Orectolobiformes; family Ginglymostomatidae; genus Ginglymostoma; species Ginglymostoma cirratum. The sequence goes on from JAHRHZ010000222.1 coordinate 18,297,794, forward strand.
TTAACGGATTAATGACCTTATCCAAAGGCACATCTACTTTTCCATCAAGTCTTATCAACACACACAATGTATATCATACCTGGGTTACCCAACTCAGAAATGAGAGAAGTTGATTTATATGGGCATGTGCGAAATGTGACCCAACCTGAAAAAAATAGTAAAGCTGAATTTGTGGGGGGGTTGAACTTCCAACTTTTGGTTTCCTCCATTATTGCAGAAATAAGGCATCCATCCATCCATCACCACAGATGTTTTGATCCTTCTTAATAGGCCAAAACACCTTGCATCTTCTTTACAGCAAAACAACCTGGTCCCCCCTTTCATCTTTAACATTCAAGCCACTCAGATTTTATGTTGGCAGAATCCAGAACAGATCACATGGCAGCCCATTATTCCTCCAATCTTAAATTACGGACGCAGACCCAAAATGTTACATTCTTATTAAATCTAGGAATTTCTTTCACTGTTCCTTCTGCAGAGACATTTCCTCACAACAATTATCCCTGTTTTAAGAAGATAAGTAGAGATCTTCATAACTACATACATTCTCCTTTTCTTCAGTCCCTTATGGACAGAGTACTTCTGGCAAATAAAATTCATTTCTGAATGTGAATCATCCAAAATGCAATTGATTGTATGTAACCAAATTTGATTGAAAAGGTTTGACTTAAAAGTTACATTTATTTCCATCAGAAGTTCACATTTAGACTGTTTAGAGCTAATGTAAAATGTTATACATGGCGGAACATGAAGGGAGCTGAGCATAGTTGTAATGAAGTCAAATACGCATCATTGATCCATTGCGATCTCTTTGTGGCTGATGAAAATCTGTTTCATCTTGACAGATCCAGTTTTTTTTTTTTGGATTGCTTCTTTGGATGACCAACTGACTTCTGTGCCTAGACAGTGTGCTGAAAAACAAATTATTATTATTACAAATTGACTGCTAAAGATTCGCTATATGGCTGAAGCAGATTACGATGAGATGACTTGTATTAGACCTGTACTGTGCCATAACTTATTTAGTGAGTTGAATTCACAGTTGTATCTCAGAGTTTGTGTGAACCATAACATGATGGTAATGAATACATGCACAATGTTAACATTTGTTCTTAAGGGTTTCAAATTAAAACTTTAAAATCTATTTATGGAAGACTACAATTAGATTATGCTTTCTATTTTGAACATCATGTCTTGGAATCACTGATTAATTTGAAAGTATGCAGAGAGAGAGGCATAAATAATTCAGAGTATTTCTTATAAGACAAACTAAGGAAATATAAAAATTAATCAGAAGACAGGAGAACAACGCTTTAATTTTAAGTGACTGGCCAAATAACAGTTCAGAAGGATTATCTCATTCATCATTGATAATTTATGGGATATGCTTGATCAATGTTCTTCTGGTTTATTGGACATATTACCCAATTTATTTTGAACAATGAAAGAGATTAAACTACAAAATGTTTCAATGACCAAAACAAGTGAAAAATCTCAGTTTGGAACTGGGTTACAAATGTACATTTTTGAAATCCACTTAACACTCAAATTAGAAAATCTAGTTTGACTTCAAAATGATTTCATAAGTTAATGTGTATCTGCCAAAATTACAATTTGCAAAAGCACGAACAGATTAGAAATTTATTGACAGCTCTATTATTCTTAATTCCTTGAAAGTTTAAAAGAAAAGCATAATATTTTGACATGGTGACAAGAACTGTCAATGTGAGCTGCAAAGCACAAGTAGTTTATGACTGTCATCTGAACTCTGAAGTGTTAACTGCAAAATGCTTAAATAATCTTTAGTTTATGATTTATCTCTTGATCATAATAATATCAGTGTCATCAAGCACAATTCGATCAAAAGACTTCAAGCTTAATTTTTCCTTCTGCAACAGAGTCTGTTGGTGCTTCCAATATGCCATTTTGCTAAATAATCAGACATAATACCACGCCTAAGATTGACCGGTTAGACATTCCAATTTCAATGGTGTTGTGAGGACAGACTTTGTAATTTTACACAGGAGATGAACCTCATTAAGATGGCGACTCTTACCTTTCTGCTGCATTATTGTTCTAAAATCAGAGTTGGAAAGAAGCTGAACATTTTGCCAGGAAGAAGTCAGAGGTTACAAGAATTGTGAAGAAAAGACAGTTTAAAAAAAACTAAAAATTTTCAGTTGACAATAGAAAGAGGTGAGTAACAAATGTTTTTGTCTCATAAAATTTGGGGCACTTTCTAAAATTGATGCAACCTGTGATTTATGTTAGAGGTCAAGCCATGTTCGATTGTGTAGTTCTTCTGCAATGTTTTATTTCATCAGTTCACTTGGACCAAGTCGGTAAAACAGTTACATAATACTACACAAAACAGGGAAGCCCAGCAGTTTTCTATAGGAACAGAAAATCAATGTCTTCTTTCACACAGTTTCAAGTAGCCTACTCAAGAGTAGCATTGCCAAAAGGATGTTAGATTACTGACTGTCATCTCTCCTAGAAAATAACACATCTTACTTATACAGGTTAGGGCTTACAAAACCTTTATTTCAAATGGGCAAACAAACATTTATGTAAACCGATGTAACAATTGACCGAGTTAAAATTATCACACAAAGTAATAAGCAGTTGTCAAGGAAGCCAATTAAATTTAAAAACCTTGGAGATGATTTAATTTTTATTGCCAGCTGAGAAAAGGGTGATAGTAAGCAGATTTACATCTCACCTGATCTGCTCTGCCATTTAGGCAAGGTGTGAAACAAGCTACCTATTTATTGTTGACTGTTTAATCCCAGAGTGATAGAGCAAAATAAATTAAATCAGTGAAAGAAAAAAATATTTTCAAAATAAAATTAATGAATGTATGGTATCCATTTTTCCCATTGTTTAAAGTATACCTCTGTATTCAAGCTGCACGATCAAGATTGTTGGAAGGTATTGTGGTATGAAGTCAGTTGTTGGAAGCAGGGTCCAATCAGGACCTGGAGATGGATAGAGAATTCATCTGGATAAAGAAGAAACTGTCTTCTATGTTCATGTGGGCTAAATTAAACCAGAATCCAGCAAAGATTTCAGAGCAACAGTGGGTTAAGATAACTAATTTACAGGATAAGATATGTCTAGGATTGCAGCAGAAGTACAAGATTGCTCAGAATGCCAAAGGACCTCAATGCCAAAATGACCAGTTTCCAGAGATTTGTCATCAGGCAGTGGTAAAAAGAGTACCCATTATGTTACAATGTAAACATGGACAGAGCATCTATCAATCTTTTATGGAAAGTCTCTTACTCAGGCTGGAGTTCTGTAGATGCACTCTCAGAGTTAAACTTGGTATCCCTTTCAGAATTTGAAGTATTTGGATTCACAGTTATTTTACTGCCCTGAATAGGGGGCAGTTAGTAAAGAGAAGATGCTGAAGACTGCAGATTCGATTCGTCGTGTGAAATGACCCAAATTTTTCTGGCTCCAAAAGTTGTGTTTTTGCACATAGTCCGCATGCACATTGCCTCTCACTTTCAGCCATGAAGTGCTGCACTTGCAATAGTAGTCAGTGTCAATTTCTATTATACCAATATTATTTTATTTATCTTATAGCTGGACGCAAGTGGATAAGCAAGCACAGTAGATTGTGTGACTAAGATTGGTGGAGTTTAAGACAAGGCCACATTGAGAAAGGCCTGTATGGCAGATGAATATTTTTACCTGATATGGCAATGCTTATATTGTCCCTTGTAACCTAAGAAATTAGGTGAGCATAATGTTGTTTTGAAGGATTCAACAGATACGTATTACAGCCGGATATTGCAAGCCATCATTACATTGACAGACGCACAAGTATCTGTGCTGGTATTAAGCTATTCAGTTACTGTGGAATAGCTTGTTGCTAGTAGTGTGTACTGCTCCAAGTTAACCAAGTTAAGATGCAGTCTGTGACTCTTATACCATCAGATCACATGCTATGATACAATGATGATATCATGAACATGTCTCTTAAAGGTATGCTGAGTCGACTGAGAGTTAATATGGCAGGGTCCTCTAAAATCAATGGAATGAATGTATCATCACCAGAAATGCATTGCTCATGTGGGCTAAATTAAAACCAGAATCCAGCAAAGACTTCAGAGCAACAGAAGGTTAATATAACTAAGTTATGGGATAAAAAATGTCTAGGATTGCAGCAGAAGTACAAAATTGCTCAGAATGTCAAAGGACCTCAATGCCAAAATGACCAGATTCCAGAGACTTGTCATCAGGCAGTGGTAAAAAGAGTACCCATTATGTTATAACTTAAACATGGACAGAGCATCTATCAATTTTGATAAGCAGAAAACTAACTGAGCTGTGGAAAGATTTCAAAACTGTTCTACTGCCAACTATTGGACAGAGAATGTAAAATTCAAGGTAGTGCTAATCTGCATAGCAGAGTAAAATTGAAGGATCTAGTAATTTTCAAACCATATTGAAAGTCAAGTTCCTTGAAGGAGTTTTTGTACTTCTCTATGACAAATGTTGGATGCATGAGAATTGATTGAAGTTATGGATTGATGGTATGTGGTGGCCTATGTAAATAATGCAGCTTATGAATGTTGTTCATGTTCAAATCTCATCTAACTGATGTGATCAAGATGTGCTAGTAAAGAAGTGTTATCCAGTTTACAGATAGACAAACGTCCATCGTTCAACCTTTGGATATGCACCTCCCAAGCCATTCAAGGATACTGTTCATGCCAAATGGAACAGATGGATGTTTGAAACAAAAAGCCTTCACAAACAGTGGAAACATAGATGCTGCACCAATTAATCTTTTGACTGGTTTTGTCATGAAATCATGACAATGTATGGTATGCTAACCTCCACCTCCGAACTGGTAAGAGGCACAGAAAAAAAGTGTAGGCTAGGAAAAGAGTAAAATCTAACCCCACTGGGATGAGACAGAGACCTTTGAGAAAATGCCTCTGTGGAGCAATGTTTTAAAATAGTCAGTGAATGTGGATGCCATTGATTAGGCCAGCATGTATTGCCCATCCCTAATAGCCTTTAAGGTAGTGGTTTTCTTGGACCACTTCAATCCATTTGATATAGGTACACCAACAGTGTTGTTAGGATGGGACTTCTGAGATTTTTACCCCATGACAGTGAAAGAATGGCTTTATGATTCTAAGTCAGGATAGTGTCTGACTTGGACCTGTAGGTATTGCTCTTACAATGTATCTTCTGCCCTTGTCCTTCAGGTGGTAGAGTTTACAGGTTTGGAAGGAAATATTGGGTGCATTGTGTGTACCATCGTGCTTTGTCCTGAATAATATTGAACGTCTTTCAAGTTGTTGACATTGTATTGATCTGGACAAGTGGAGAGTATTCCAGCACATTCCTGACCTGTGTTTTGTAGATGATGGACAGATTTTGAGGGGTCAGGAGGTGAGTTACTTTCTGTAGAATTCCTAGCTTCTGGCCTGCTCTTAAATCCATAGCATGTATATTCAGTTCTTGTCATTTATAAGCCCTGTATCCTGGTCAGAGGAGACTCGGTGATGGGAATGCCATTGAATCTCAATAAGTGCTGCTGAGATTCTGTCTTGTTGGAGGTCATCATTGCCTGGCACTTGTTGGCATGAATTTACTTGCCAGTTGTCAGACCAGACCTTAGTGTTGTCCAGATCTTACTGCATATGGGAACAGACTGCTTCACTATCTGTGGATTATGATTCAAGTTATGACATAATACTATGCTTTGGAATGTGTGTTCTAAAGTAGAGATAAATGAGCTTCAATTCTGCAAACGTAGCTAGTTTTTTTTTTAACAGTCAGATATTTACTAAATGTTTCTTCTCATGTTTTTGTGCCAAATGCTGAGGTCCACGCATGGCAGTCTGTCGCCATGCTGATTATGGACACATAGGTGCAGCTTAGAAGGAACATTGACCCCCTCCCTATTCCCAACATTTGCTGGACCTAAACCCCCAGGCTAGAAATGCATCCTTCTTGACCTCTGCCAGACCTGATTGTTCCCACCTCCCCTAAATACAGCATCACTTACCTTGCCACCTTGCACCCTAGAACTCTACCAATTGTCACCCTACTCTTTTTCTACTTGATATCCAACTCATCTGACACCCTAGTCTGTACCCGGCAGAGATTACCACTACTCTGGAAAATCTAGCCCTTTAGGTGTGCTTGGTGCTGTTCTTGACATGCCCTCCTGCACTCTTCATTGAACCAGGATCGATGCCCTGGCTTGGTGGTAATGGTAGAGTGGGTGATATGCCAGGCAATGAAATTACAGATTGTGGTTGGACACAGTTGTCGTGTTGCTGATAGCCCACAGCATCTCATGCCTAGTCTTGAGTTGCTAGAGCAGTTTAAATTCTATTCACCATATAGGTATAGCCACACAACACAATGAAGGCTCAACGTGAAGGTGGGCGTTATGTCCTCAAGGACTGTGCTATGATAATTCTTACTAATACCGTCATAGACATGTTGCAAAGGTACAAATCGGTAAAGATGAGATCAAGTATGTTTCTATCTCTTGCGGGCTGTCTCACCACCTGCCACAAATCCTGTCTACAAGCTGTGTCCTTTAAGTCTCAACAGCTCAGTCAGTGGAGGTGCTACTGAGCCACTTTAGGTGAAGAACATTAAAGTCCCCACCTCTCCTATACTGTGTCCCTTCAATGCTCAGAGTATTCTTCAATTGGTGTTCAACATGAAGGGAGATTAATTAACTGAGATTTTTGTAATCAACAGGAGCTTTCCTTGCCAATGTTTGACCTGATGCCATAAGATGTAATGCAATCTAACGTCAATGTTGAGGACTCCTAGAGCCTTCCCTCCTGATTGAGTATGACCTGAAAGGTGGTGGTCCAGTTGTATACAGAGTTGATGATGTTGGTATCTGGGACATTGTCTGTTAGGTATAATTCCAGAAGGTCTGTATCAGGCTGTTGCTTGCAATGTCTGTGACACAGCTCTCCCAGTTTTGATATAAGCCCTTAGATGTTAATAAAGAGGACATTGCAGGGCCATCACTGTGAGTACTGTTCTCATTTCCAGTGTTTTGGTCCATTCTGGTGGTCTGTTTGTTTTCATTTCTTGTATAAGACATTTTAGCAGTCACATACAACTGAGTGCCTTTCTCAGCCATTTCAGAGGGCATTGGAAGCCAACCTTAGAGCTGTGGATCTGGACTCACATGTAGGCCAGATCAGGGTGGCAAGATTTCTTTCCTTAAAGGACATTAGTGAACCTGATAGGTCTTCATGACAATCAATAATGGTTTCACGGTTTCCTTGAGAGTATATTTCAATTCAATTCAAGATTTATTAATTGAGTTCAAAATACACATCTGTTTAATGAGATTTCAAATCCATTTTCCCAGAACATTATCCTGTGTTTCTGGAGCACTCAGCAGTGACAATGCCACTGTGCCACCAGCTGTCTCTATTGGGAGCTTTGGGAATCAAGTTAGAGATTCCTGAGGGCAAAAGGGGAAAAGTTTACAATAACTGAAGATCAGTTTGAGAAGGAAAGACAGGAATAAGGTATACTTATCCTTCAAAGCAAACATTGCTGCTATTGCATGTAGAATGCACAAGGTACTGACTACAGTAGAGAACAGAATAAGGATCAAAAAGTTAAATTATACTGAAGTCACATTATTGGATAACCTTCAGAATTCATTTAAGGCAACAAAAAGGAAAATTTAGGAGATTTCTGAAAACATATCTAACAGAAGAAGGAAGTTAGAAGAACTTTAGTACATTTGGAAGATTAGGGCCTTCAAGGTAAACAGAATTCACACATTTATTAATGCTAAAGCCACTGGTAAAAAGATAAACTATACAAGGAGACATGCATTTTGTTTTGGACCCTGGACAGTGGGAATAATCAACTTTATCTGGAAAGAACCTGGTACACCTCCGATTTGACTGCAGAAGATAAACAAACCATCTAGAACATGGGAAAATCATTATAAAAGGATGAAAAACTCCAGCATGCAATATAGAAAGACAATATTGCTATTACACACAAGTTAAAGCTTAAAAGAAGTAATATAGCGTACGTTTGCTGGTTATCTGAATTGAAAGCTTTATTGAAAGAATATCATTCAGTCTTGCACAGATTTTTAAAGCTTACAGACAAAGAAAGTATTGCAACAATGCTTTAATAAATAGTTTTAAAGTGTGGAGACATTTTAAGACAAAAGAATTTAGAACAGAATTGATTTAATGCAAGAATAAAAAGCTTGAAGACAGAAAATTACAAACAGTATTGAGGTGCTTGACAGAAATACATTCTAAGAAGAAATGGAAAGGTTAATAATATTGACAAAAATGTCAGAGATGTCAGACAGAAATGTCAGAGGGCAAAAACAGAACTCAGGATTGGATATCTTAGAGAAAACAATTCTTGAGATAAAGCATCACTTCAAAATTAAACACTAAATCTGAATATGAATGTATCAATACATTATTTTATTCAGTAGGTCCAATAATGAACAATTTCATAAATCATCAAAGAAGGCACAGATATTTTTATAGAAGTTCTAATAGTTTTCACAATTACTTGAATCTGAGAGAAAACAAAACTTTTAAATGTGCAAGATTTAACAAACAAGTTCCAGGAATTCATAGATAATTTACTTAATGATCTCTGCAGATTAATCAGAAATTCAGAACTTTAAAATCAGAATTTATAATTGCTGAGACATAATTATTTTTGGAATTATTTATTAGTTTTTGTCAGATTTCTAACTGCCCAAGAAAGATTCAAATGTGGAGAAAGCCAATCAAAAATGTAATTAAAGCAGAAAGCATAATGATCCACATGCATACTATCCAGGAAGGTAAATAACCACCCTTTCCCAGGAGAACAACAGATTATATTCATATTCTGGGTATAGACACTTCAACAGGGTATGCAGAAAACAAAACATAGAAAGCAATCCAAGTAACAAATGGGAAGAGCCAGTGCCAGCATTGTAGAGCAACAAAGCCTCAAAAGCTCAAGCATGGCAGTGTGATGAGAAACTTTTTTTCTTAGTCTGTTCATAGGATATGGGCATCATTGGCTAAGCTAGCATTTGTTGTCCAACCCTGATTGCTTACATGGCAGTTAAGAACCAACCACTGCTGTGGGTCTAGAGTCACATGTAGACCAAACCAGGCAAAGACAGCAGAAGTCCCTCCCTAGAAGAAATTCAGGAATCAGATGATTTTTTTCTAAACAAGAAATTACAATGATATATGGTCCCTATTAGGCATGCTCTCTATTCCAGATCTTTTTATTGAATTCAAATTTGCCATTGAATGCATATCCCCAGATGTCACTGGACAATTAATTCAGCAGCCCAGGCCATTATCGTGACCAATTCCCCTAATCTTACATTTGTGAAATTTTAGGTTCCTTCCAGAAGATGTGCAGATGTAAAATAAATTTTCACAGCAATATAAAGCTAAGTGCTTATTCATCCAAAGAGGGTAACACAGTTTGACTGCCAACTTTTAGAAAAGATCGCTGCCAGTAAGTAATATATGTCTCCATAAGAAAAAAAAATAAGGCATTCTTAAGGAAATCTTATCAACGAACTGAGGCTAGTGATTCAAATAACTCACATTTAACAGAATTTATTTATACAGGGGTGGTACAGAACTTATTTTTACAGGACAGCACAGTGGCTCAGTGGTTAGCAATGCTACTTCACCGCACCAGGAACCTGGGTGTGATTCCAGTTTTGGGTGACTATTTGTGTGGAGTTTGCACATTCTCACTGTGACTGCACGGGTTTTCATCAGGTGCTCCAGTTTCGTCCTGCAAAAATTGATGGTGTAGTGGACAGTCAAAAAGGTATTCTCAGAACTCAATGGGACCTTGATCAGATGGACCAATGGGCCAAGGAGTGGCAAATAGAGTTTCATAAGAGCATAAGAACTAGGAGCAGGAGTAGGCCATCCGGCCCCTCGAGCCTGCCCCACCATTTTATAAGATCATGGCTGATCTTTTTGAGACTCAGCTCCACTTACCCGCTTGCTCACCATAACCCTTAATTCCTTTACTGTTCAAAAATTTATCTAGCGTTGCCTAAAAACATTCAGCGAGGTAGCTTCAACCGCTTCACTGGGCAGGGAATTCCACAGATTCACAACCCTTTGGGTGAAGAAGTTCCTCCTGACCTCAGTCCTACATCTGCTTCCCTTTATTTTGAGGCGATGCCCTCTAGTCCTAGTTTCTCCTGCTGGCGGAAACAACCACACTGCCTCCACCTTATCTATTCCCTGCATAATCTGATATATTTCTATAAGATCTCCCCTCATTCTTCTGACTTCCAATAAGTATAATCCCAGTCTACTCAGTCTCTCCTCATGATCCAACCCTCTCAACTCTGGAATCGACCGAGTGAATCTCCTCTGCACCCCCTCCAATGCTAGTGTATCTCTTCTCAAGTAAGGAGACCAAAACTGCACACAGTACTCCAGATGTGGCCTCACCAGGACCCTATACAGCTGCAGCATAGCCTCCCTGTTTTTAAACTTCATCCCTCTAGCAATGGCAGACAAAATTCCATTTGCCTTTTTAATTACCTGCTGCACCTGCAATCCTGCTTTTAGTGATTTATGCACAATTCATTTAGATAAACATGAGGTTTTGAATTTTGCTAAGGCAAACCAGAGTGAGAATTATACAGTTAATTGTAGGGCATTGGGGTGTGTTGCCAAACAAAGAGACCTACATGTCCAGGTGCACAGTTCCTTGAAAGTGGAGTTGCAGGTAGACAAGATGATGAAGAAGTCATTGGTCAGTGCATTTTGTATAGGAGTTGGGACACCATGTTGTGACTGTACAGGGCATTGGTGAGGCCACTTTTAGAATATTGCATTCAATTCTGGCTTCCCTACTACAGGAAAGAGATGGTGTTAAACATGAAAGGATTCGGAAAAGATTTACAGGGATGTGGCTGGGATTAGAGGTATAGTGAGAGGCTGAATAGGCTGGGGCTTTATTCCTTGGAGCATTGGAGACTGAGGGGAGGTTTATAAAATCAGGAGGAGCGTGGATAGGATGAACAGTGAATGTCTTTTGCCTCGGGTCGGGGAGTCTAAATCCAGAAAGTGTAGGTTTAAGGTGAGAGGGGAAAGATTTAAAAGGGTCCAGGGGGTAACTTTTTCATGCAGAGAATGGTGCATGTGTGCAATGAGCTCCCAGAGGAGATGGTGGATGTGGGTACAATTACACCATTTAAAAGGCATCTGGATGGGTACATGAATAGGAAGGGTTTAGAGGGATATGAACCAAACGCTGGCAAATGGGACAAGATCAGTTTAAGATATCTGGACTGAAGGGTCTGTTTCTGTGCTGTATAACTCGATAACAGTGTGTGCAGTTTAGGTGAACTGGCCATGCTAAATTGTCTGTAGTGTACAGCGATGTGTAGGCTAAGTGAGTTAGCCATGGAAAAAACAGTGTGTGATAGAATGGGGGGCCAGGTTTGAGTGGGATGCTCTTTGAAGGGTCAGTGCAGACTCGATGGGTCAAACGGCATCTTTATGCACTGCAGGGATTCTATGATTCTTTGATTCCATTCCATTTATGGGTAAAGGACATCTAGTTAATTTTAAACTTGATGCTCAAATAAGTGCCACCATCCTGTCTTATCAGACAGTAGGGCTGAAGTAAGAGAAAGATTAAATGATTTGATTCAGGTGAAACAACTCCTTAGGATGAGGTTATACTGGTGACACTGCATCACAAACAATGTATGAGGGGTAAAAACAGTTGACATTCCTTAGCTTCCTATTTTTTGAACCTTCATTCATGACTTGGCCTTAATATCCTTGTGTAGCAGGAAAATTTTGACTAGTTCCTCGAGAACGACTGATTCAGAAACATTCTTCTGTTGAGCAACCAGTCAAAAATCCTCTGGTAGAGATTTCATCAGGCTTTCTAAACCCATGGCAGAACCCAAACAGAAGAAAGGATCTCATGAGATGTTGGCATAAGAGGATTACTTTGTACTGCTAACATCTAGACAGTTAGAGATTTGATAGGACTGGTGGAAATCTTTTCCATTCTTGTTATCACTGAAGAACATTTCAATCTATTCATAGACAAAGGAGAATTAGCATTGTCAGTGACAAAAATATTGCTGAGTGAGCAACAATCTTCCAGTAACAAAAATGAGGATTGGAAAACATTTGGCTTAATAGAAAGACGTCCACAGAGGACGAACAAAGACACCGAGTGTAATCCAGTTGAAGTAATGAACTTATAAACCTCAACTCAGATATATCAACAGTTTGAGAGTAAAGCTTTACTTGAATAAATGGAAGTGGGCTGCTTACAAATCCATGGAGGCCAGACTAATGTTCACAGATTCTGAACATGGTCAAAAAGAAGAAATTCCCTGCTTTCAACATCCAATAGATTGCAAAAAAGAGATTTTTTAAAAAAACTCATTAAAAAAAATGCCAGGAACAGAAATCTATGAAACCAGAGGTAAAAGGTATTTGTTTCAACAGACCAACCATTGCCCCTGCTGACCATTCATGAGATGCGAAAGGTATGTCAGGGGGCCATTACCTATGTTAGCAGGGAACAGTTCAGGAAGGAAATTCAGGAGATCAAAGGTCCTTCAGAAAAGATAATGGTCCAACTGCCAGGTTTAGCTTGAATGGCGTTTTCCTTGGAGGGCATCCAAGAAACAAAAGAATCAAGGACATCAGTCTTTCTGCAAAAGTACATCCAATTTTCCAAGTCAGAAGAAAATACCTTCCAGAAAAAATAATGTGACCTCCAGAGAGTTATAAGACCAACTTCATCTGGGTCAGAGACTGGACTGTGGGGAGTAGTGGTTTAGAGAGATGGAATTGTGGTAAATGTGGTAGTTATATATATGACTGCATTATTGTTAACACTCCCAATCTCCTTCCTGTGGAAAAGGTTTGTGTTGGATGTTGTAAATGGTAATGATTCTGAATCAGATGCCCAATCTGATAATGTCAAACAGTGTTTGGGTGGTGAATCAGCAAGTTTAGCATGAGACCCTGATGGACATATAAACATATTAATCAGCAGCAAAAGAATGGTGAGCATGCTCCACCATTAAATATGATCATGACTGATTCAATTTTGCCACAGTTCAGCCCACCGACAATAACTTTGCTTTTCAAGAATAAGTATGACTACCTGAAAAATATTCAAAGCCCCTGCTTTCACCGCTTTTTGAGAAAGATTCCCAAAGACTATCATTGAGCCCATCAAATACAGGAATAAGAATTAGGAGGTGTGTTAGAAAAAGCAAAGAAATTGACAAGCTTTGTTTCAGCTTTTGAAGTGGAGAAAGAAATTACAAAGTGAAGAACCAAACAGAATGTTACAGAGTGGGGTGAAACGCTGATAACCTTTCCACATGGAAAATAGAAGTGAGAAGGAGAAAGCA